>JAODGC010016109.1:21603-127263 GCA_027574925.1 Ecitoglossa quadriceps | reverse complement strand
AACCCCCGAAATAAATGTCTTACTGAGGCAGGGCGGCGGCAGTTGCAGGCGGCGGTGAGCCTTGCACGCGCTTATCCCAGGGTCTCGATACACTGCCGACATAATATCCGCCTCAACCGAAAGCCTCCACATAAATATACGTTGGTGCTAAACTGGAAGTGCCCTTGGGGTGGCTGGAGCTGGCTGCTAGTGCTTAGTTCGGCCGCTGTAGGCTTTCAAATAAGACACTGGGCCAGAAATAAACTAGAATCAACACCGGCAATAGCGAATACTTGGATTTTGCGCCTGTTTGTTATTGTGGCCGGAACAAAAATTAGGAAATTACTTTGCGCAACAGTGGAAGTTAATTTTGTTGTGATTTGGAACGTTTGAACAACTTAGAAGATTGCATTACATCGCACGTTACGCCAATACAACGTGCTCGACATGTAAACAAAGAAAAGAAAATCAAAACGAAAGATAACGATGGAAAATGGCTTCTGCCGCCGCCAGGAAAAAGTGTGAAATATGGCGTCGATAAATTACTCCTCGTGTACGGGAGTAATTCAATAGAGAGAGGACGTATTTCGCATGTTTTGCAAGTCCCATCAATTCCGGAAAAATTCACTTTTCATACATGAACTATTTTCTTGCCACTCCCCCAAAAAATTAAGAAATAGAAATTGGTCTATAATTTTGCTAGTAATGATGATTAGCGATTTGATTATTCTAATGCTGAAAAATCTGCAACTGGTCTAATTTTATTGATTGCCTAGGGCGTGGAGCGGCGCGAACTCTGTGTTGGAGGTGGTGGAAAAATGCCGAGAAGTGGATACGACGTTTCGGCAAATAGTTAGATATATGCATGTGTGTGGCACGCGGGTATGCATAATTCAGCAGGCCGTTTGTTGCCGCTGCCGTCACCACTGCCGCCGCTCGCCGCTGCCATCCCGCAAAGCGCCGACGGATATGCGGAAAATCACGGGCAGACACACGCACGAAACGCAATCGCAAATTAAAGGATTTACTTTCAAGAACGTGCTGATAAAACATATTAAGCTACTTTCATTCGCGTAATTCTTCTTAGCGTCATTTCGAATTTCAATGCGCTGTTTCAAAAACCCATCTATATCAGAAAGTAAAATATGAGAAAATTTAAGAGTTTGATGTTATAGAGAGTAATTCGCATTAATAATTACCCCAATTTAATAAGTTCTTTATTTGCTAACAACAAAATCACATATTTCTTGGTAATATGTGCAATTGCGATTTTGATAAGCCCAAAATACGTCACCCTCGACCTGGAATGAGATAGTATTACCAGTTTACACCGCCGCCCCGCGCCTTCCGCTGTGCCAAGTTGAGCTTCATTATACGCTAGCTGCTTACGGTCGTGCAAGTGGTCTTATTGATAAAATTTGTTCACTGACGCCAGGTGCGGTATGACAACGCAAAGGCGGCGGTGAACTCAAGCAGCTCATGACACTCTCAAGTCCGCCTCTTATCCGTCGCGTGCGCCGTTAGCGGCGTACAAAGGCGAGCCGTAAACTAAGACGCTTTCAACTGGCTGGTGAGAAAAACCACCTCTGATGGTGGCGGTGGCGGACTCAAACGGATCAGCCTTGAGAGTGATGTAGATGACGGTATAAAGGACTTACGAATTTCGCTTGCTTATATCACTTGAGGATGGTACAAATTGCTTAATTTTTATTTTGGGAGCCGGAATGCAGGAAATTGCTGCAATAAACATTATTAATTAATTTGTAGTACATTGCATGGTAGTAAAACATGATAATTGATTATTCTCACTCAAATTATTTTTCTCAAGAGTTTTTCCGGTTTCGGTCCTCCTTAGTGCGCCATCCTCCAAATATTATCTTGTCCTTATTATTAGTCTGTTTTATCTCTAACGGGAGTTGATAAATTCAGGTTGATGCACTGAATAATGTGCCAACACCCAAAAGCCGTCTCTCGATGGTGCAGTTAATAAACGAAATATTTTAAAGCTCTAAACGTTTATTTCTTTCTTACTTCGCTACAAACAGATGCAGCTAGAAACTCTATCTAGAGGCTCTATCGGAGGGGTATGGGGCATGTGGCGCTTAAAATAGAGCATTTCACGATAGTCTTATTGTAATTGAAGTGAGCATAGTTGAGAAGCCAAATTTGCTCTGCCGGATGCGAAATTCCCACAAGAGATTGAAATCAATTACACCTCAGCAGAACGCTGCGGCGTCGGCGGTCGAAAGTATTTCGGAAGGTTTCGGAAGTATTACAAAAATTTACATTTTGCCGCCGCCTTCATTACACTATCGGTACATAAACCCGAATGCGGCTTGTTTCAGAGAGAATGTTACCGTTGGGATTTGTCCGACCTGTTAGTATTCCAAGTGGAATCCAGGAAAAGTGAAAAACAACGCAAATAACAAAAGAAATCGACGAAAACACGTAATAACCCTCGGTAGACTCATTAGTTTTGATCGGGAATCTTTTCCACTTGATGCAGCAGATTATTGACTGATTTTTGTCTATGCCGTAAGCCTTTTTCTTCAAATTATGCTCCGCCAATAAAATCAATTTGAACTGTTGTTTCTTTTGGCGGGATACATGGAAGGCATAAAGAATGCCGCCATCCTCGAGCACGCTGAGTTGTTGCTTCTTGCAATATACGTGTTTGCCTTGCGTGACCGGAATACGCTTGTCGGCAGCGAGTACTCGCGCTTCATTAATTAAGATAAAATGCTATTGTTGCCCCCACATACCGCCTCCTTGCCTCACGCCATTTCCAGTTTACTTAATAAATAAATATGCGACGGCGTATTCGGCGCACGTTCCGCAGCACGCGATCGTTTTACCGTTTTTGATTTCTATAACGAGATGGGATTTGCCGCCCGCCGCTACCAACGGAAACTCCGGGTAACAATATCCGAGACCTGTGGCTTGTGCGAACCACATTAATGCATGTAGACCTGCGGCGGAAATTTATGAAAATCTGCGCCGACAAATCGTGAAATCTGCGCGAAACGCGAAAAACGTGGAAAGTGCGCGAATGCGTTGGCATGAATATGCAACATCCGCGGGCGCGGCCGAATGCATAAATGGAAAAATAAGCATTCAATGATGGAGCTGTCATATTTGTGCATTTTACCAGCCGCCCCTTCCTCCCTTTCCACAAACGTTTTTATACATTTTTTGCGGTAAGGTGTACTTGATGGATTAATCTGCAAGCAGGCAATCGATGCCATCATTGGTTGATTTTTATTCCAGTGATGTATTACTCAGCTTTATGAAGCGGCAGCGGTGGATAGTGAGTAGCTGGATTTTATTAGTGCGTCGGTAATGACGCTGATTGAACATCGGTGGCGCACATCGCCCGCATTGGCCTATGCACATCGGCGGTTTACCGCCGCCCTCAAAACCGCGAGCGCCGTCAGCGGCAGGCCGGCGAGTACATCGGGTTACCAGTTGTTAGTTGCATAAATTGATTCTATCACTGCGTCAGAGGGCGACCAGCGAACCGGTTCACTTGCTGGCCGACGCCACTGCCGCCGCCGAGATGACTAATTAAAACTGGAATGAAATGAGAATTCATTCGCATTTCTGCTGAATGTCATATTTCAAAACGATTGAAATGTATTTGTGCTTGTGGTCAGGATTGATATGTGTTGGGTTATTCACTCCATTCGTGAGTGGGAATGTAGAATCAGTTGTTGGAGGGTACTACTACGAAATAGTGTGAACTTTTTTTATGAATAGCATTAACTATTTTTCACAATCGAATAAAATGCAAATCATCGCATGTTTTACCGAAATAGAATTACCCACCTTTGTGAGAGAAGGGGATCGCAAATGAATTGCAACGAACAAAACGGTTATTAATAGCGCACGTTGCGTCTGTTTGCCCTCGCGAGACAAAATGAGATGGCAATTTTCCGCAATTCGAATATTTATCGCCGCAGCCACTTTGCGATGTGCATGTCCCGCGCTCGGTCGCCGCCGCTACCGATTTGCGCGCAACACAGTGTACTCCAGCTGTAAGCCGCCGTGTCGCGCATTGTATCGCAATTGCAGCGTGCACACGCTCGTTAATCTAAAATGCGCGCCATAAAATCGCTTTTAATGGAGCGTCGCGACGCTTTTCAGCCCGCATTAAAACGAAGCCCGGACATTAAGTAACAATAAGTATAAGTGACCGTGTTTTGTGAGCGCCTGCAAAGCGACTTTGGCACACAATTGACGACGATCCATTTGCGAATGCTTTTTAGGAAATTAATTTTTTACTTGAACGCAAATAGTCCGCCAATGCCAAGAGTATGTCATGACAATACCACAATACAATTTTCTGCATCAATCCAGAGTAATTTATTAGTTTGCTTAAAGAAAAACAAAACTTGAATCATTATTTCAGAAAGGCCTGGAATTGATTCTAGGCTAATCAATTTTTTGCTTTCAAATTGTGGAAAACACTGAACATACTGAAAATTTCTACATGATTGTCATCATTTTGATAAAAATTATCTCGTCAAACTGTGACCATTTAAAGTGCAACTTCCTTCGATTTAGATTCAGTGGGAAATTGTGAAAAGTGTGCAAACTCGCAATCGGATTCCGAGAACTTCGAGAAGGTTTCGTCCGGCCGAATTATAGACTCGCGCGTTTTCGCGAATCAAATCGCCGGTGTGCGCGAATCTGGAGAAAGATAATTACGGACGGCGTACGCGTCTGCCTCCGTTGGGGTTAATTAACTTGCGCCGCGTTGCCACTCCCAGCGCTCCACGGTTACCTTCTCCCCACAGGCCAGCAGCCTCTCACTCGCCAAACTTGGAAAGACTGGTCTTCGCATCAAAAACGTACATCAAATGTAAAAAGAACTTATTCCATTTTTTCACCGCCACCTCTAAGGTTTGGGTATGATCAGAAAGAATTTAATGAAGTCCCTAGAGTATTTTAAATTCTTTTTTTTTTTGCTTTGGAGGATTTACTAGTTTGGAGCAATTTGGGTGCAGTTGCCGGATAACAATAATAAATAAAAGTAAATAAATCCAAAGAAATGTCATTCTTCATTGAATGTAGGTAACAAAAGTATGGCAATAAGTGATGTTTAATTAATTTTTAATTAAAGGTAGCTGCTTTTAACGTCATTCCCTGCCCCGCTCAGCCGCTGATGTAATTACGTTATAAGTTATCCGTTAATTCCAAACTTTACGTGCGCTCCTATCAAAGTGTTACAATTAATTAATTAATTACGCATTTGCAAATAGATGTTTCTATGCTTGCAGGCTAGCAGAATGTAGGTGGGGGCGGTACAAGGCAAAAGTTATGTATACGATTAAGTGCTATGCGGCGGCGACGATCTTTCACTTATCAAAGTTAGCTTCAGCTTCTTAATGTCGCCTTCAGTTTATGCTCGCGTGCTTAAAACAATGCACACTCTATCCTCAGGGGCGGCGGCACTGGCGTGGTGTAAACAGTCGCTATCAATAAACGTTGCGCTGTGCACACGCTCAGCAACGGCTTGATAAGCAATTTTGCGCGCGGGCGTGATTTATGAGGATTTAAAGTTGCATCGCGACTGAACACAATGTAACTTTTTCTTTCTCATTCAAATTTTCGGTAGACACACTGTAGTTATGTTGGATGTTAATTTTTGACCTGGGCTTGTTGGTCCTTTTGGTTTAAGCTGGCCAAAGCAGCATACAGAAAGAAGGATCAAATTACGTTCATTGCGTCTTCCTTTGAATTTCCTTCGATGTCAACAGGCAACAGTCGTGTTGTAGTAATAAAATAAACAGAAGCCTCTCGCCGCGATGTTGGAGGTGTATTTACACTTGTACGGCGAGGATCAGGCGTAAAAGGAAATCGGAAAAACACGAGCGAAAAAAATCGCACAAATTGGAAAACTTATAGTTTGCTTGTACCAAAGGGAGACTGTACAGCGACAAGGTGCGCGTGGAGAATCACAAAATGTTGGTTATTATTGCCTTTTGCCAAGTCTGCTGCCGTTACATCCGCTACCAGACCACTAACACTGCCGGACAATCGGCGGCCGACCACAAAACGCCTGAGCATATGAAAGTACAATGTGATTACCGTAGGAGAAAATTACATTTTCCAAACTCGAAACACAAAATGGACAAAATAAAGAAAATCATGTATTGGCTTTAAGATACTGAAAGACTTAAATGAACACTAAACGAAAAATAATTTTTATTGGAATTTTTCATTCTAATTTATTGTTTTTGCGTAATGTTGGCGACAGTTCCAATGCAGCACTCACTGACGTGTTCCATTAACCTAGAGTAAACAGGGAGATCAGCTGTAAGTTCACGGGCTTTTGCCGGAATAGATGAGGTGGGCTTTACTTCCCGCCCCGATGCAGTACCGCTGCCACCGCCGCCGCATGCCACAGCCGTGTTTCTTTATCTTTTATCCCCTTTATCACGCCACCGAATCGCATGGAATGAGCACACTAGAGTAAGGGCGCGGTGTGCCCATAGCGAGGTCAGGCCGGCGGGGTCACAAGAACCACTTTCAATTCACCGATTTGGGGCTCAATCAAATAAAAATTCGCCACAAATATACTCAATACAATCACTGACAAATATTTGTCATAAATTTGTATAAATCTTCTCTTATCCATAACCTATGTTATTCGCAAAATTTTTGTTCCCTGATATCTTTGGCAATAAAAGTAATTTTGAGTAAATATATTCAATTTTTGTGGTTTCATAGCATACTGCATGATACGCAAGGAAAAACTTGTTATTTTCCACTTTTCACGGTGATTTCTCTTTATTGCGCTTCCTGCATGTAACGACAACGTTGTAAACAAGCATGCTCATTATCCTGCTGCAGATTTCGACCACACTGGTAAAAATTACAGGCGGCAATTACCATCAGTGGCTTAGAGTAAGGCGAGCGCAGTTGCAATTTGTTAATATGACCGCCCCCAGGACCGCAAAGGTTCCTGACGCACACAAATACCACCTCAGCTACAACAGTCCTACAGATTTTACGACACGTATATTATATTTTATGTCGGGTGTCGCTGCGGGTGGGTGTAGCATGGGAGTGGGTAATTAATTGAGGGGCATGCTTTTGGTACGCAAATTAATTGACTCTTAACATTGCCTGCCAAGCCACGAAAGGGTTAAAATATTACTGCACATTTGTAAGGTTCAATTGCAGTCGTTTTCTTAATTCGATATTTAAGTAGAATGTTTGGTTGTAGCGTTTCCAGGTACTGAGATTTCCTTGTGGGATTTCAATGTTCCAATTGGATACCGAGATTGGAAGAAAATTTTTCTTATTTAAAAATGCATGCTTAAAGTGATCAGATAAATACCTTCTTCTATTTTGTATCCTTCACGTTATTTTTTATCCTTTTCTGACAGTTGCGCCACTGCTATCAAAATGGCGCATTTCCGCAAATATTATTTTATACCCTCGAAAACACTAGAGTATGTTGCGTGTAGCATTGTGTTTATGCACAAACATTTGAAGAAAAGTCGCGCTGTAGAAACAATGTTGAGACTGGGTAAATCTTCTCCGACGTCAAGGGAGGCGGCCGATGTTGCGTCACTACGCACATCATAAAACTGTAAAAATATGCGCGCTGATGGCCGCCACAGGTGGTGCGTGGCTATTGTCTTTGGCGCACGGCCCAACAAGTTGGGTAAACCGCCCCTATTTTTGCCCAAGCAAACGAGCCCACGTAGTGAATTATTTATGCTGATAAATTTTACAAGACAGCCTCGACTTAAAACGATGGTAGTTTTTAAGTCCTACTTTGATAGTCACTGTCGCATACATTTGGTGCGTTGTAGCTGATTGAATGGAGTTGTTTTTGCAAGAGGAGTACCTGCACTGATTTTTGGGTTTTTTATTATGCTTGTTTGCTTTTAATTCGTGTTGTTTGTCAAATGGGAACATTGAATACGTTGCGTATTACTACTATTTGATGCACTGCCATATACAATTTGCAACAGTGATAAATAAAAATTAGTAGTTTTTTGTTTTGATTGGAATTTTGTTGTTTTATTCATGCCGCCTACATAATGCTACAGTCCTGGCTGGCATTCAAGTGAATTTAATTAAAAATTCAATAATCCAGTACTAGTGTTTTGCTGCTTCTATCACAACTCGCATCCAGTCAATTTTTATGCGGTTCTCTTAAAATAAATATACTATACATGTATAGAGCCATGGCATCAATTTGAAAATACTGAACTTCAGAAGATTATTTTCTTTAAATTCTATTTATTAAATTAATTTATTTGCAACAAGTTCAAAAAGTATATTTACACAGTTTCAAATTATCATATATTAAGTAAGGCAACTCAATTTCCTCCGAAGGCAACAAGAAGGGCTCGGCGGCTGTGGTTTATTCCTCACCGCGGAGGCTTTACGCAAGTAGGAGGCGGTATCCAGCGTGGCATTACAGGCAAACTTCACAATTGCATAAATCTCACTCCAACATCTCTGCTAAGGCCAATTCGACTCGATATGTTGGCTCTAATTCCGCAGTCCAGTCTTAAGGGGGGGGGGTAGAGGATGCGGGCGCCTCAGTTGAGTTAATTAATTCAAAACTGTATCGGTTAACAAACCGACAAGTGCCGGACGTGTTGATATTCGCGATGCCGACGAATGGAGCAAATCAAGTGCGCTCAACCGCCTCCTTAGAGCTTTGGTATTGTCGTGAATGGATGGAATACAAGTGGAATCAAACTAGTAATTATTTTCTTGAATTTTTATGATTGGAATGAATTGAATGAATTTATTGCGATAATACCAATGCAAATTGAATATGTCTGTATTAAATTGAGGTTTTCGGAATTACTGATAATGGGGAGAGGATAATTTGTAGTTTTTTTTATGTTTGCGGTGTGAATTACGGCAATACCAATGCCACTTTGGATTTTCCCGTTTGAAGGTGGCTGATAGACGGTTGGAGGGTCCTAATTCAATCCACTATGCAAATTTCCTGGCTGCACGTGCGAGTATCGTTTCATCATTCCAAATAGAATTCAATTGTACCGAGGTCAATCAGTGCTTTGCCCTGAAAAGCACAACATTCAACCTTACACCCCCACCATCACCACTAGAGAAACCTTTCTGCCATCCAGAACCCAACAGTAATCAAGGTTCGCAAACACAAATAATAAATTTATCAGAGTTCCACGCAATAGTTGGAATATAATCCAATATTAGAAACAAATGACATAAAATGCTAAAACAATTACATGAACCTCATCCCGCTTGGCTTTAATTAAATTTCAGTGCCTCACATAGATTGCGATCCGGTATGTAATCCGCACATTGTTTTGTCCATTGCATTTGTAAATTTTGTAAATTAATCGCTTGTTAAACACTAACATAACCTCGGACCGGGCGGCGGCGATTTTTTTGCGCGTTTCCGAATTACGCGCCGATGTAATCTGTGCGAGGAAATACGACAGGGACGTGTTTAAAACGGAATGTAGTTTGCAAAAAATTGTAGCGCAGCGCGAATTAAATTATCTAATCAAATAATCTACTACCTTTTTTAACACAACGAGAAGCAGCTGCGGCGGCGGTAGCAGTAAAGGAAAAAGTGTTTGTTTGCCATGTGCCATGTCGGTTCCTCACAGAAAGCAGGATAAAGGGAATTGCTTTGCAGGTCACACTACACAATTTTTTCTTTCTCATTTGGAGTTTTTGGATTGGACCTAGTGCAGGTGTGGGGGAATGTATTGCTCTTGTAATATTTATTCAAAAATGTGACGAAATTGAATTGGGTTATTTATTGCGAATGAATTAAGAATGTAAATTTGGCAGATTTTATTCTTTCCAATTTAGGCGTTGTTTGGTGACCTCTTATAGTTTAAAAGGTGAACATAATCTCTCATATTTATTATTATCTTTTTGAAAAATCAATTTTTCGTCCTATTGTGGGTCATTGGATTGGATTGGCCTCTTCTGGACCTCATGATCTATTAACTCTGAATGTTTGCGACTACAAATATTTCCAGCCTGCTAGATCCGAAACTCTTTCCGGTATGGCAGACACAAATCACGTGTATTGACCACCGGTGCCACCGCTCGCGTCAACAGACCGCTGCTGCTTGACTATCTGACAAATTGTCCCTTCTTAGCCGCCACCATTTCCCACCCACTTTTATCGTTTTATCAATGGATTCGGTAGAAAATACTTGCAGCAACGATTTTAAGGCGTCGATGAAGGGTAAGAGTGCATGGCAAGACAAAGAAGGCGGCAAGATAATAAAATCTGCGCAACATAATAGTTTTGCTTGATTGACTGTCGGAGGCGGGTATGAATTTTACGACATTTTCCGAAATCAATCTCAACTTTGCTCTATTCACAAAACTTTAAACACTAAAAGCGGGAAAAGGTTGCAGTATATTTTGTAAATAATTTTATGACACATATTTCGTTGGCGCGCTTTGTTCTTGATCTTTTAAGCTTTTCCAATGGAATCAAATTTGCGCGCAGGAAAATTTTTAAATGTTCTACGCCATTAGCATTGGAATTCGTAGATGTTTGGACTGCGTCAATGAAACGTCGGAACATTTGTAAGCTTTTTATCCTTTTACACCATCTCCGAAGCCGGGCGCGGCAAAAAGGCCTTTGCGCGCGTTCGTAACTTGCTCGCGCGTGTTGCCAAATTCAAATTCAATGGAGTTAATAGGTCTTTAAGGAACATCGATTCAGCGCTAGCCTTTTCAGCGTATGGCGGCGACGTCAAGGCCTTTTGCAACAAGATGCAAAGTTGACGCGGCCAAATAAAATACGCGCAATTATTGCTCGCCCCCGAGGCGGGAAATACGAGTCGCTTCGATGAATAATTTACGATTGCGAAAACTAAACCAACGCAGATCGGCACGCAGTACGCGTAATTTAACACCTCCCAAGCGGAGATTAACATCGCTTTTGGCAAGAGCGCAAGAAAAGGTCGTCGAATAACGTCAAGCTCCCCAATTGGAATTTACAAAAGTTATCAAGACGGATAATATATACGTCGGAAAGAAATTCTTGCTCAAATGAAATAAATTTACCTAGTTTAGTACATGTGTTATTGGCAGTAGTTTCTGTTTGTACAATTTGGAGGGTTGTAAACGAGCTAAACCACCTCATGCACAATTGTTAGTCTAACATACTGCTACATTATTCTGGGATTTGAAGTAAAATAGTGTAAGTTGCGCATGGTGGCAGAATTTAATTTTCGTTGCATGCTTCTTGGTGGGAGCGGTTTTTGTTCGGATAAAGTAGTGTGCTCCAATTTTGAACAATTCAGGTTGGCGAAAGCCACTAGTTTACGAGTTCAATTCGCTACGATCCTCTAGAAATTTGTAAGGACAATAAAGATAATTCATATACGGGCTGTTTGTGATTTATTATACCGTATGTTATACCACGTTTTTTATTCTTTGCTTGATTTTTAGTATTTTTTCTCATTAAATTGTTTTTTTAGAATTTCTTTGTCTGCCATCATCAAAATATATTTAATATCCAACTGTAGAACTTGATACACGTGATGTGAGCATTACGCCGGCCGCCCCCGCGACTTCCGTCGCCAACAGGTCGTCGCCATAGTGGCCCATGTCATTGTTTTGCTGTCGCTTTATTACATATCATCGGACGTGTCAGTTGTTCATCATTTTCAGCCTTGGGAAAGCATCGTCTGACTTGAATGGCCACTCGAAAAAAACACACTTTCGTATATTTTTCCTCTACGGAGGTAAACCAAGCAATATGAATCTCTCTCAGAAAATTTTGGTGGATAGAAATTGGTGACAATACCAAAACTGCTTGGTTGCATGTTGGTCTTTCGGAAATGGGAAAATGCGAACCTGACTAAGGACAATGACAGTGGCGGGGAAAATAAAGGCATGACGAAAGTGCGGCCGCGTTGCCAACGACGAAATGAAAAGCGTGCGTGCCCTGCATTAGCCTCGGAGGAAAACTGACAATTTCCAAGTTAGCTGCAAGGGGAGGGCAGTCATATATTTTCCAGCATGAAGCGTATAATACACACGTCGAGCATAGATAAACAAGCAGTTTTATAACAATGGCATTGTTTATAATTAGTTATTATGAGTTTACTGTGTTTTTGTGCGAGGGAATACGAGAAAAACTGGGAAAGTTGTTGAATTAGTGGTTTTATGTTGAATGTTTTTTTTTTTTGCCTTAAGATGAGTTTACTTTGACATTTACTAAATATTTGCTGTTATAAGAACGTTTTCTGTATGTTAGCTTCTTCAGTTTATATTTATGATGGGAAGCATTCTTTGCTACACGCTATAAACGCGAGGAATAATTTGGACTCAAAAGAGGTCCAATGCTTTTTCTTCATGGCTTTGGTTACGATTCACATCCTCCGACTGCACGAAAAGAGATTTTTTACTTTTGAGTGGAATATTTTTCTTATGGCTAATAGGAAATCTCTTATGAGTTAAAGTTATAAATAAGTACCTTGCTGCGCATGATTATTTAGGGACGACTGCATCATAAGTAGACACTGAACGCAAACGAAATATGTTGGAAAAATTAAATATAAGCATGTTTGGCAAATGACAAGTAGAGAGGCTTTTCTTAAAAAATCAACGCTAACAATATGATAGGAATTGGAAATAAAATCAGTCAGCTGTGAGGAGTGTTGGCAATTTAATTTTCCACAAAGAAAATCATAGTTACTGTAGGTAAAATTAATTAAATACTTCTCGTTTTGTTTTTACTTAGTTTACTAATGCAAAGCATCTAATCATGTACTTTGGAGGCAGCGGAGGCGGTAAATTAAACAAGCGAAAGTATGATTAAATTAGCTTAAAATTTATAAGTATAATTTTGTTATCAATATCTATACAAGCTATTATTAGTAATAAACCGCCCTTGTTGTAAAAATCATCTTTAGTGTAAATTACCCGCCGTGAGAAAATCTTAGTTAATATAAATGTATTTAGCATGCTCGACACGTTCTGCAGCGCCTCATCTCATCTCGGTCCCCCTCGGATCGCGAAGTTTTGAGTAACTACCTTCGCGTTTCCTTCACTTCCCGCCGGTTCATTTTTCTCGGCCGCCGCCTCTTGAGTATTCCATTGTACGATACTATTACGTGATCCTAGTTGCGGCGTTTGCGCGAGTTTAGCGTCGCGCACAATTTTTCACGCGTCCCGCACGTTCCGCCGCCACCCGCCGCGGGCAGCAACATCCACTCGTTGTCGCTAATACGCATTAGGTACGCCGGTACGATCGCCAACTATATAGCGTCTCCACCAACATGGAATCCAGCGGTGGTGGATGCAGTAGAATTAAATGTAATCTGCTAGGTGCATGCTTGGATGCTTCAGCTGCAAAGCGATAACAGAAGTTATGAACTCTGTGTTTTTGTTGCACTTGGGGGCAGGCGGTCAACAAATGCAATATTTGCATTTACAATGTGTTGGAAGGAAAAATTTGTTTTTCTCTAGTTGTTTGAGTTTAACATGAACATATGCAGCTCAATTGAAATTCATGCGCGATAAAACTTCAAGTTGTCGCACGCCGCCGCCCGAAAAGTTTTGTTTGCTCTAGCGGAGATTTCGATATGTAAAAATTGCGAGTGTTGTCAGAGATTTGCTAACACGCAGACAGACTGTTCCTCACAGGCGTTGCAGGCGGCAAAGGGGCAGTAGGGTTCAGAGGGCTAAGTTAGCGAACAAAACGTTTTATTTATTTTCGCACGAAGCGTTTCAAGTTGCAAACTTGCGTCGGCATTAACTTCCGCTCCTCAAACCGGAAAACGGAAACTATTACAGAGACGTACTTAAAACTTACGTTCAACTTAGTTATCTTGTCCGAGGAATACTAAAATTTCTAAGTAATTTGCCATACTTTAATACATTTTTTGTGTCTTTCGGAAAAATGAATTGAAAAAAACGGTGAAACAACAAGAAAAATAAAGTCGTAATAAAATATTGCTAGAATCGCCAACTCAGGACGATGTTGGATAAAGAAAACCAATATTGTAGATTGCACATATGTTGTGCAGTTGCCGCCTCCAGCGGACATCATCCAAGTTCTTGTTACGCACATGTGCTCAAAGTATCGCAATTCTCTTTGATAGCAATAACTCTTTTCTATCGAACGACTCTTCCCTTTTTGAGTCCTACTTTCCTGGAGTAAAATATTAACGTATCATCGCGTTGAAATGTGTTATTGATATTGCGCATCCACCAGTTGATTTACCTTCTGGGATAATGCATAAGTGAATAACTGGACACATTAGGGAAAGTCATAAAATGCGCACACATTCTATGCAGTTCCATATCCGTACTAATTGCAGCTGCATCCGGAGAGAGGTATGAATGGCGTTGATATTGATGTATTTTGTGTTTATTGCAAAATCGCATCGAACAAATACGATGACGAAATATGGATCATTGGCTGATTTTACAGGAAAATGTCATCCCCGGCAGTTTTTATTTAGTTGCGTACAATATGGATAGTTTGCAATGGAACATGTAAAACATGATGGGGTTTCAGTTTTTATACAATTCGCAGGTGTTTGATGGAATATTTTTAAAACGATGAATAAATATTGCATAGAATTGGATATTACAATGGTAATTTCGCAAATTCATTAATCTTTTGTTAAACTTTGTTTAGTTTTAATTAAGTAAATCCAGGACAAAATGCTTAAGAGGCTGGGAAGTCTTTGTTTAGTCAGTCGAATGCTTTTTCTTTTGAAAATATTTTTTGTCTGAGTCTGCGTTTTAAATAGTAGCAAATTAAAAATTCGGTGACTAAATGAGAAAATAATTGTTATTGAAATTTTGTATTCAAAATTCAAAAATAGCATTACATTTTCTATAAATTTATAGAAGGATATTTTATTTTGTGCACAACTTGCAGCTCTTTGAAGTGGGAGCAATATTTAAGATTTACACGTTGCTGATTTTAAAGGTGAAAAATGTATTAGCTTTAGTCTTTGATATTATTTTCTGTGTACACATTTCAAGTATTTTTCCAATTATAAATTTTTCTTGGAATTGTTATAAAATGAAAACGTTTTATGAGCATTCATTAGCCACGTTTTCTGCATTGGGGAAAGAACGTGAAATAAAAAATTATCACATTTTAAAGACGAGTTAACTCTTTATTCCTTGTTTAAAGATGAAAAAAGCAAGAAAGTTTCTAATTTATTAATTCGCGTTATGAACCTACTTCTGCAACTTCTTGTTTGCACCCCGAGAGACGGCTGATACGTCATCCAACGGCCGGTTTGTGGTTCACCTTAATTTATTTCTCCACCATTACTTATCTTTTTACGCGCCGTGTTCGCTACCCTCGAGTTTTCGCCTGGAAAAAATCCGAGTTTCTGCGACTGCCGTGCCAGTTACTCGAGTAACTAGAGTCGTGACAAGAGGCGACGGCTTGACCCACATCCAGCATCCAACGTCTTGGATAACATGCGTTGTTGTTTTGCTCTAATTTCGCATTCCTGCGCTGCACATACATCAGCATGCATGAAACACACTGTATGCGCGAGGGTCTTATATAAACCTCGGAATTCTTTTCAATCGCGATAGCGAGCGAGTTGCTCACAATGCCCATTGAAACTAAGCTAGTTGCGAAAAGTGAGCGCAAAGTTTTTCATGCTGGAGGCGGCTGTTTTTTTGCGCGCGTATTTTTGATATCTTGGTATCCAATTGCAAAGTTTTTCCACTTTTGTCTGTTGATCACGCTTCGCAGCCGCTGTGCAAACAGACGCTTCGCTTCGATTGGCTTTTGGACATTGTTGGACGTTAATTAGAAAAGTAATTTATCAATAATTTAAACACTCACCGTTGGTATGAAATGGTCGGAGTAAATTAGAATATCATACAAAACGACTCTGGCATCACAAACTTATTTCTTGTAAAGCTCACCATTCTCGACGCAATAGGGTGGTGTTCCTGCAGGATATCCGAGCAAATCCGAGGATTCTGGAGAGTTTGACGTGACTGTCGACTTTGTGCCGACTCGCCGACTTCGATCCACCTTTGGTGCGATGAAGCGTAAAAACGACCCAGTCCTGAGGGATAGAACTGACTATCCACTGCTTGCTGCCGCCGCGGCGGCAAGCACCAAATCGACGAAAAATGAATAAATCTAATCTGTCCGCATTAGATGGATTTATTATACGTCTTTGAGTTTCCACCCACAAATGGATTCCGTTTGGTGATTGCTGCGGCTGCTGTGCTCCCGGAGGTGGCCGCGACAACCTCGTGATATTCAATAGACCCGGTGTTATCGACGTGGCATGACTCGTTTCTTCTATCACCAGTAGCGCGGCAGCAGGTGTACGTTGCTGTCACCGCCCCTGTATCAATCACTCATCACAGAATTTGATCGAGAAGAAGATGACACTAATTCGTAATTTCGACGACGGTGATTGACCTAACCGGAAATTGTGTTTTTTTGCGCCGCAAGCAACTCTATACAGCCGACTAAGTTGAGGTGATGGACGTAATTTAAAGTGTTTTATTTTTGAGTTTGCGCTAAATTCTCCAACGTTAAATTTCTTAAGGATTGTGCAGTGTGCGGCGGGGTACCGGTGGCGGCAGGAGCGCAATGGGTGAGTCCTTATCGCACCGTGCGTTATCCTTGGTGAGCTCGCCCGTTTAAAATATGCATGTTTAAAGAGGTTTCCGTGCAACGTGCCGCCGCCACCGCCGCCCGACCGGAACATGTACACACAGAATGTCGGGTGGGGGGCAACTGGCTAAAAGGCTTTAAAGTAAGTCGAAGATGAAACGGCAGCGCCCTTGGGGCAAACAAGGACGAAACATTAACAAAGCGCCAATGGAATAGCTGCTAGAGTTTGCTGTTTCTTTTTATTGTGGAGGGGTTTGAAATTTTTTGGGGAGTGCATGGATTTTTATTAAATTACAAAAGAGTATAGTTGAATTTGAGGATTATGCCTGGATAAAATATTAGTGCTGTGGAATTGTGCCTTGTTATTATGGGCACAAGGGAAAAGTGGAAAATTTACGGAAATATTTTTGGGTGGAATTTTAGGTTGGTTAATTAATTAATTACTCATTATAAAGAGGAGATTATTATATAGTATAAGAAAAGTTACATAGTTAATTATAGTCTCTAGTAGATGTTTTCAGTAATAATTTTGGAATTATTTTTAAAATTTTAAAATAAAATCTTTCTAGTTGCAACCAATATTTATCTCGATAAATAATTAACAAGTATATAATTCTTCTTAATTATACTCTTTTTGTTAGACAAATTTTATCTCATTTACTTGTCGAGTTATCTTTGTAAAATAGACCTTTGACCCAAAGTTTCCACCACAATTTCAGCACCAGCCGCAGCAGAAACGTCTCGAAACAAGTCTTGTATCACGTCGTAGCAAGGAAAAAAAATTAGTTACCCAATTGATGTAGCACTCAATCAAGAGCAGACTGCCTCTGCCTTGATGTAGACCGCAAACATGTTTGCGAGATCCAACTGGCGGGCAACGTGCCTCCATACGATCCTTCATCGTCCGGTAACAAGGCATTTCAATTTGCTTTAAATTGGCTGCTTTCATTTGTCACCTGCGCCTCTAGTCTGGGCGATGCACTTCTGGGGGTGAAATTAAAACCAGAAAAGTGGTTGCAGAGTGATTAGATTTAAAAAAAGGTTCAGTATTGAACCCTGAGCTATAATGTGTTTTCTTGGGATATTGATAGTTTTCAGCTTAGTAGTGAGCTCAGGTTACTTATTTCCGGGTATATATAAACGAGACAAAGTTGCAAAAGGATTATAATGAGTTGAGATTAAATGTTTGGATTTAAAATGTACACACAACTAAGGTTAGGAGGTTTTTTGTTGGATGCTAGATGGTTTTCCGATTTATGACTTTTATGCTTTTATGCGTGTTTTCTGCTTTCTGAATCTTGCACCATCCGTGCTAATATTTCTTAATAAAACCCGTGAAGAGCTTGAGCTAGTGGCCGCTTTCTCTTCATTTCTGCGTCGTCGTTTTACCGCCCGCCACCGCAAAGTGGCAAATTTGTTGTCCCGGCTCACTTTCGCCGCCTCAAGGCTAATGCAAGTCCCATGTAAAAATATATAGAAACTACGCAAACTATTAAAATGATTTATTAATCTCAAAACGACTCGTTATCTGCGCTCTCTAAGGTGCACTTCTGGCATCACTGCCGCCACCACTAGCACGCCACTACCATCGCCACAAACCACTTGCGCGTCTGTAACACAAATAAGCCCAGTTGGAAAAATCGTGCGCGCAAATTGACGGGTAAACGGAGTGAAGTTTGGGGTCGAAGGCGGCATCATGTGTAGCACCAGAAATTCTGAACAGAACTTCACAGCTGCAAACATGGCGCCATTGAATTCCTGTGTGTACATTTCCTACCGTCGGCGGCATATTGCCGCCTCAACCTTGTGCGCGGCTGCTGCATGTTTGAATTCATGGTAATTTTAAATTCAAACAGTTCGCCATCACTTCATACCATTCTCGAAATGAAAATATTATTTAATATACGGAGTGTTGGAGAATTTCGAATGAGGTGGATATTGTGTAAGTGGAGATGGAACGACTGCTGGATGATTTCAGGCTTCACTCGGCAGCAGTGTCCACGTTAAATGATGCAATATTGTGTTACGCTCTACGTTGCGGCCTGTTACCGCCCCCTTTTAAGTGAATTGCCGAAAATTAACGACAAAACGCTTTGTATCTGCTATGTGGTTACGTAAACTCTTTTTATATTTCCACTCCCAAAGTGTTTTCTACTGAACAGTTTGTAGCAACGTAGATAAAACAATTGTAATAATGTGCGTGTTTGAAATGCTTCGAAAACAGTTAAATAATATTTTCCGAAATGGTGGCGCGTAACTGCGCCAAATATAAACTTTGCCGCTCCCGCTGCGCTCCACACGTCTAGCTGCTGAAAGGATGCTCGCGCTCGGACGACTCGCCGGTAGTTACGCAAACCGTTGTAAGTAACGCGGGCACACATTTGCATAACGCGTCCCGCCGCCTTTCGATCGCCCCCATGGCTCACAAGCACCACGCCTGTGCGCGTATAGAATTTTTAATGTGTAATCATATGAGCAGACGTAATTCGGGCCAACGTGGTGTACACCATATTCGAACTGCCAGACCCACCTCCTTCGCCGTCCTACGGACGGGTTAACAGGCATTAAAAAATACTCCTCAGGCCAAAAATTAACTTTTTTCTTGTTAACAATTTAATTAAATGTTTTGTTTGGCGCATATTTGTTGAAGCAAATTTCGTTCATTCGCAACCGTCGTCGTCGTGGCAAGTAAACGACGCCGAGAACGCAACTCCTATATGGATGGTATTTGTTTGGCGCGTGTATTTATTTTCCAGTTTTCTGCCGCCTGCGGGTCGCGCATTTTACCACTGCTGCCGCTGCCAGTGCATTATTTCCGCTAGCGTTTTTTTTTTCTTTTTGTTTTCACACAGCATCATCTCGTATGCCCACATCAAACCCTATACACTCCCAGGCATACAGAGTGTGGAGGAAAAGATGTAAATTTATTAGGACATAGTGGGTTAATGTAGTGCCTTCCTGTTGTGAATTTGTTGGTATTTGCATAACTGGTACATTGTTGTTGTTGACTTCAATTCCACTTCAGTAAAGCAAATGGGAATGTGTCCAACAAAAGGACGAGGGACGTGCGGATGTGATTAGGTTATTGCTTTTTTTTGACCACACTGTATGTGAAGGATTCTCACAAATGGTCAAGGACCAGTCGAAAAAACGACACACGGATTTCATATCTATCCGTCAGCTCACGCGACGAACGTCCGAAATGAAATGGGTCAAGTGCGGTCGCGCGTCGTGGTGGATGTCATAGGCGGCGGCAGTGAAAACCTCACTACTTGCAAAAGCTGGGATTTACCTGAAAAAAAAACTAATAACATCCTAGTGCTACTGGGGAAGCTATTGCAAAATAAATTACTCTTGCGCAGCGTTAAACAAAATTCTTTCTTTGCATATTCATGCAGTTGTAAAACATTTTATCCTGATTGAATGCAGCGGATTTGAATGTTGCACAGCGGATTATATGCACCGCGCATTGCACCAACACAGCAAGAAGTCAATAAAAGTGATGAAAATTTAGCCGTTTTGTTCTCAGAGTTTCAGCGCGTGTTCGGCTAAAAAAAGCGATCATCAATAAATATGAATTGAAATGCGGACGCGACCAAGAGCTCAAAAGGTCGCGCGCGCGCGGGATCCAGGGATCAGGCAAATTCATCATGCATTTCCGCACGCTGCACGCCACCACCGCCCCCGAATAGATTCGTGCACGTTTATAACTTTATACGTTGCCGTCGACGGGAATTATATGAATCGATCAAACCGAACGGAAAACGAAGCAGTGAAAGAACGGCCGGCGGGCTGCCGCGGCGCCGCTCCCGAAAGGGAGCTGACGCATGCTCGAATTGCGAGACTAGCAACCGGTATCTTTGCGCATCACTGCGCGTGCATACATCGCGAACATCTATTCATTTCGCGCGAGAGCGCCTGCTAAGAAGACATATCGGATTCCTACGCCGCCGCCGCCGCCGCCATCGGTGAATCAGAGCCGCGATATGCAGAATCGAGAATTGAATATCACTGCATCCGGGAATCATGTGGAACAATGAAGCGGAATATATGACGATCGTAAAGCAGGTTGGCGTTTATCAAGAAAGCGGCACCAGGACCACTCCAACATAACGAGCGTCGGCAAAAATTTGCAATTTCTTGTTGAACTTGCCGATAAAACGGGAACTATTCATCACGGCGAGATGAAATTTTGACAGGATGTCACACATCTAGCTGGGAAACTGGGTGTTAAATTTTCCTCTTATAAATTGCGGAGTTTGGAGCATAACTAATGCGTGAAAATTACAGAGAATATTTCTGAGTAAATTGGTAAGGAAGATTGAAAGTTTTAGTGCTTAATTTAAAAGCCGCATTCAAATATTATACTAACTACTATAGATGATTGAAGACAAATCCTTTTATAACAATTTCATTAAATTGTTATTTAACCATTTCTAACATTACCATATCTATTTGTTGCTAAAAGATTTAAACATTTTCAGCTTTCTTAGTTTTTCTTATCGTCCCTTAGAAGGACATTCATATTTGTTCAAAATCTGCATCAACCATTCCATACTTTGGTCAAAATACAAATATATAAGTTATTGATTGTCATTATATATTCCACCCTAATTTGTGCATTGCATTGTCTAGTCATCAACTGTCACATTAGCGACACAAACCTCTGCGCAATCAACACGTTTAAAATCCCATTTGTGAGTTGTGATTCATTATGTATGCATCTCAGGTTCTAACTGTTCATTACTCCTAAAGCAGTTACAAAGGCGGTCTTCCTGCCGCCCCCAGAAAGGTGACGCTTGTTGATATGCGTCAATTTCATATGCGGTGCGAATCTTTTGCAACTGACTCCAACTACCGCTGCCAACTACGAGCAACTAATTAGTTTTACGCAGTTTAACTTGCCACAATTCTTTCACTTGCATTAACGTTACTTTGAAGTCCACACTATTGCTAATTAACAAAACATTTCCCACTTAATCGATATGTTTGAATCCGGCGTGCAGTGCATCTGCCGCCCGCCTCCGCCGTAATGTGCACTATGATTATAATTGAATCATTTTATTCAAAACACATGGAGTGGAAACGTATTTAAACGGGGCACAGCGATGAATCCACCAGGAAAGGCGGTGCGGTGAAATTTGCGCTTTGCGCAGTGTATTCATACCTCAGCCGCCCCAAGGGCATCAGACTAAATGCTCTATTTTAATATATCATTTAATTAAAGCCGATTGCGATTGGAAATGCGCCATTTGCGATCGCGCGATTTGTGCAATGAATAGCGCAAATATTTTGATTATCCCCAAACGGCGGGCATACCGAGATTTATTTGGTTGCGTTTAATTAATGCGTGCCACAACGAAAAGATTTGCAAATTATCGGGCGAAAGATGTTTGCACACGCGTGAATTATCGCCGGCTCTTGAAACGAGCAACTTATATTATTGGGGGGATGTTTAGATTAATTACTAACGGTGGCTTGTTGGAAAGTCGAAAAGAATAATCGCAAACTTGCAAATAATGTGATTATTCAAGCTTGTAATTATAGGCTTATAATGGATTACGTTTATGTTATGAGAAAATTTTGAAAAGCGGGGGCAGCAGTTGGGCAAACAGATAGAGATGAAAGTCTTAGAAGTTTTTAAATTATGTGTAGATGATGGACATTAATGCCTTTGGTGATAAGATGCAAGACTGTCAAGATACTATATTTTGGAAATTGATGGAAGAAATTTTATTTCTGTGCAGAGAAAGAAACATGCTGATTTTACCAAAAGTAATAAAGTTAGGTTAGGTCACATTGAGTTTGTGTTAATTCGCAATATTATAGCGTAATTCAGCAATGTTATTTCAGTAAATAATTTAGTGTTAATGCAAATTAAATTTGCTAGATTCTTGTCGATGGCGCTTTATAAATATTGATTCCAATATAAACTTGCTTCACAAAATGAACTCAATTTACTAGGAAGTTTTCATATCAATGCAGAATATATTTGCAACCTTTAGCAAAGTTTACAAATTTATTAATTAAGGACTTATTGAATTAGAGTGTGGTTTCAACGCATTGTCTTTCCGCTAGCACAAATTTTAAATTGCTCAGATTGAATTGCAAGTTTGCGAACAACAAATTGTTTTAATTATCCAAAATAACAATAATTTCTTTTCGAATAATTACGTGCAACTCTAATTAGTGTGCAAGCGTGGCGTTGCGTGACATTTTAATTCAAACAAGAGCCGCGCGCATATTTTTAGGCGTGATATTCGGGCATGGCACACAAGTTTCGTAATTAATGTTAATGCTCAAGCCCTCGTGTCATTACTGTCATTAAAATTGTCGACCGTTGCCGCCGCCGCACGCAGCAAGAATAGCCGCGATCTACAATCTGCAGCCTTTTGTTTCGCGCGGGCGGTGGTGGCGGGCGACGTCTTCTACTCGGCGCGCGCTTGCCACCTGGATAATTAGCATCTTGGCGCTGGCTGGGAATTTTTCAATTTCAGCACGACAATCCATCCCCAAGTAGCAACCGCTGGGATGGAAGGGTTGCGATGCATCCAAAAAATGCACTGTGGTAGCGTGTATGCGTGACCTACTTGGGGGGCGCACAATGATGCACAAAAGTAAAAACGAGTGTCTGCCACCGACAAACTTCTAACAAGGCCTGTTCAGCCGCCCTCAGTTGCAGCGGGTAGAAAAATGTAGTTTGGGGTGAAATTGCATGCTTGTCAGGGACGCCAGGCAAAATGGGGATTTTTATTTAGTGTAGGTGGCAGAAAAGTTTTTTACGAACAAAAAAGAGTTTAATTTCTTAAAATGGAAAACAGTTGGAAACAGTTCTTTCTAACTTTGTATATCATTGATTTTGAAGCTGCGTTATTTGCGTTCATTTATTTTCTGTCGCTTTGGTTGTTCTGCGCTTAGAACACCTGCAGAGTGAGAACGCAAATTCGCGCGTTTACGTTCTCCCTCACCCACTCACTTGCGTTGGGCAGCGCTGCGTTGTGAGTCATCTATAATTACACTATCTATACCTACCAAATTTAAAATCAACTTGAATATCAACTGAAACGATTTCTTCAACTTGGAGAAAGGTTTGTTATTGAATCTTGGTTTGGCTAAGAGATATTTGTAATTTAAATCGTCTACCTTTTTATCACTGCTTTCGTTGAACATATTTTCATCTCAATTTCTAACTCCACTGGAAGTCTGATTTACATTCGCTGCAAATACCGCTTTAATTCAGACCATCAAAGCGACTCGACAATAGCATAAAATTAAGCTCACAATTAACTTGTTGATGCACTCGCAGCGCTCGATTAAACCCGCGCGCAGCGGTGCAGATTGTCTCGTCATCGCTTTTTACTGCCTAATTCGCCACCGTCGCAGCCGAGTACATAAAGTGCGATGCGTGCCACATGTGTAGCCATTGTTGCATGTACTCTTTGCCGCCTCCATGGCGCATGCATGCGAAGGTGGCCGATATCTGTTGGCGTGTTTAATTTTATGCGGCGCGGGTTCTTTAATTGCGTTTAATAGTTGCACAATTATGAAACAAGCACGTTCGTTAATGGCCTTAATTCCGGTAGCTATTAGTTGTAATTCAACGCGGCCGTCGTGCGTTTGCGGCGCTGCTGGCCGCCCCTCGGGGAGATATCACCAATTTTAGGGAGTTCGAGTTAATTGAGCGCATAATGCGCATAATTTTCAGAATTATTTATGAAACAATGGAAAAAGGTGCAAACATAGACTAAAGTTTGTTGGGAAGTAAACGCGCTCTGTTTCAACAATGTCATTTTTGCTTGCCATAACACTGTTTGATTGCCTACTCTAAGAATGTTTTGTTCAATGTCGAGATAACGAATGCACGTGTGATTTGATTGTGTTAATCAAATAACTAATTAGTGCACTTGCGCTTATAACAAATGTATCCGGTTAAGAATTTTGCAAAGCTAATTAACTCCTCTGTGAGCTAAATTTTATTAAATTTTTTTTATCTTTAATAGTGTTTGAGTTTTACCCTTTGAAAGTTTGTAACAGAATATTACTATGTATGAGAAAATGTTAGTTTACTGTATAAAGTTCAATATTTAATTTGGTGCAAACTAAAAACTGAACAAACATAATCTAAATTTTATTACAAAGTAAATGTATTCTAGTTCATAAGAAAATATAAAAGTTACCATCCTTCCTTTGTACCCATGCTCAATTACTCCAACCCAAACAAAGATAAACACTTTTGTTAAATCGCATTAGGAATCCAATTAGATTCTCTATTACGTCAACTTTATTCCAAATTTCCACCCTTTGTAGTTTCCCAATTACACCCCTGTAAATATGAGCTTTACGCCCGCCGCCTCGTTAAACTTTCTTCTACATTTTTCATCGTTACGCGCGCAACTTTTAACATGAAATATGTAAAATGTGATATTGCTGCGAAGGTGTAATGTACACACCGCCTCTTTGGAGGTGGATGCGGAATGTGAGACTCAGAGAGTGCGTCGTCGCATCTGTGCCAAGCGTTTCGTGCTCACCTTGATCGCAAACGATGAAAAAGTTAAGAAAATTGAAGGGGGAAACGCACAATATGGGAAATTTATTGGTGAAGGGAGTTGTAGTATAGTATCCTGCACATACTTCTTGTATGAACTTCGTGTACATATTTCTGCTTTATAGTGTCCTCGTTTGCGTCTGTCGTTTAAGTTTACACTCGGCGCAAAAGGAGATCCGGGAGAGAAGGACGAAATTCCTTTAATGCGCCACAACTTTTTATAACTTCCCGAAATAACAGGCAGTGTAAGGCATAAAAGGGGGTTGAATGAGGGGGTAGGTATAGAAGGTAGAGAATAGAACGGAAAGGGATTTGAACAATGTTTTATTACGAAGATACGTGCGCAATTTCAAGGATTCTTTGGGAGAGGAAAAAAGAGACCATTTTGGTATGCACTTATTGAAAAATTATGTAATCTTAGAGGTTATAAAAAAATAAATCAAAAGATAAAATCTCAATTATATTCGTTCCTGCTCAAAAATTTAGTCAGTTTAAATTTTCTTCAAAGCCAATGTTGGTGGATTTTTATTAATAACGTAAATTAAATACAATGTAAACATATTAATTCCAACCATATCATACACAAACTATCTGTATCTAATTGCGTGACAAATTTCAATTTGACAGTTATGACAGTTAAAAATGATATTTTTAAAATTTGATTCAAGGAACTGTAATTTCATTTTTAGTTGATAACGTTGATCATTTCAATACTATGTTAATATTGTTATAAAATCTTCCAGTTTTTTAAATTTTATCAGGATCGAAATTCAAACACATCTAAAATTGAAGGAGTATTTTATTAATAAATTAATATTTCCGTTTTTATTTGAAAACTCTACATCGTCTAATCTATAAATTTTTAATGTAATAGTAAAAGATAGTGTGGCTTTAAAGTTTATAGAATTTGATAAATTTATCCCAATCCCATAAAGAGTTACAACCCATTCAAAAATCCATTTCCTTCAGGTCAATAGTTGCCTACTATGTCCTTGAATACATTACCTCACTTTTTATCTCCCCATAATCCATCCTCTAAGGTTACACCTCATAAAATAATACCAACGTATTCTATGATAGTTTCCTCTCTACAACCCTTTAAACTTGAACTGATTATTCGATGGGATATGGGAGTTATGAGGGTACAGATTTACTAATCAACAAGCAGGCCCAGTTTCCACACGAGCTAAAATTTATGACGCGTAAATTTTAATTGACTCAATCGCTATCTTTCATTGGAAGAAGCGGCTATAGCCAACCACTGCTGCACAACTTTTCACCGCGTCCACCCCTTTCTCACTGCCACCAGCATGCAATGAAGAACATCAACTTTATTCATTATATCCCGCACGCTGCAATCCATTGTCAATTGAAAAAAAAACGTCTTTCAATTCTCAATCTTTGCCGGAGGCGGCTGCCTCCAGCTACAGGGCACCATGTTGGCACTACTCGCAACGACATCAAAGATTTTGGCAGCGATTCAGGTCGGTCTTTTCGTTTGAACCCTGTAATTTGTCTTGATTTACACTGCAAAGATGTGACGAAGCTGGCGGCGGCAGCTCGACACCCCTAACACAATAGCGCCACGCTAGAGCGCACATCAGACGACGTTAAGCATACAATACCGCGGAAATAACTGATGTCTATATTGGATTGCTTATTTTTTTGACGCCAGAAACAAATCATTTTTTTTCTGCTTGATGAGGGTAATTTCCAAATGATGGAATTCAGCACGAGAATGTTAGGCATCCAGACCTAGACAATGTTGGTGCTGCTGGTGTAGGGGAAAATATTATCAACTATCCTGCCATTACCGACAGGGTGTAACTATGCGCAGCACATAGTTGTTGAAACCGAGTGCGTGACTATTACCCCCACTCCTACGTTATGCTAGACCTTCTGTCACCCTGC
This sequence comes from Ecitoglossa quadriceps, assembly GCA_027574925.1. Taxonomy (NCBI): domain Eukaryota; kingdom Metazoa; phylum Arthropoda; class Insecta; order Coleoptera; family Staphylinidae; genus Ecitoglossa; species Ecitoglossa quadriceps. The sequence continues at coordinate 100,213 of JAODGC010016109.1, read as the reverse complement.
AACCCGGCCCGAATCTGCAAAATATGCGTAACTAATTGTTCTGGGAACTATGCCTTCGAGGCACTTTACCGCTCCTGCCTTCTTCGAAGAGGTAACACTCGCGAAGCGCGCACGTCGACTAATAATGCGCAACAAACTGTTCTCGTTTCAATCTTTGCAACTGGGTCTTTGCAGAACGCACTTGGTGCTAATTACGATGATTTGTTATGCCAAATCAGTTTGGCTCCAGTTGGCGGACGACATATGTATGTCATAATGGTATTTCACGCATTTCTTGTTTTATTAAATTTTCGCATATTTTGGTGCTTGCTGGAAGAGCAGCGAATGAAGGCATGTGTTTGACGGGAAAGATTTACATTGGTTTTGGCATTTGCTGCAACCACCCTCTATGCCGCCGGCGGCGTCAACCCGTCGAGATGTCTGCGATCGACGTTGATTGAGAGCTAAATATCTAAAATATCGAAAAGTTTCTGGGTGGAGAGAACACAGCTACTATGCACACATCATACTTGAATGATGGCGTAAAAGGAGGGGTGAATAGCACAAAATACCTTTTGTTCTGTTTTTATCATGTCAGATCTCGAATATACTATATGTTGAAAATTTACAAAATCTAAATGACAATATCTTAGTTATTCCTTACTTTCTTTAATTGTATACCAATTTGGAAATTTTCAGTTATCAGAATTAAACTATCCAACATTGAGGCGGCTAAAAAGTGATGAGCAGCAACATTATCCCTCTAATCTTTAATTAATAATGTTAAATATATTTATGCCAACTTTAACAATTATTACTACATTATAATATAAAGGTCAAAGTGCTATATTTTTGTCACCGCCCCATCAAAAGTTACACGAGTATAAATCACACTGTATATAAATCTTTTAATGCACATTTTATAAAGGGTAGGAGTTGAGGTAAAAGTTGAATACTGCATACTAATCGTACATACGTTTCGCCGCCGCTGCAGAGAATGCAAACGGGTGCCGCACGGATGCGGCTGCTGCGAAATGCCTGCGAATGGAGAAGGTCGGAGCCCGGTACGTGCTAATAATAATTCCAATATCACCGTGCGCTAAACTAAAAATCATTTAGACCTTCGACGGTTTGAGCGGTGGCGGCAGCATCACATCATCCTATGCCAGAGTGTGGGAAACCCTTGCAAGAGGTGCCAGCCGTCGACGCCAATATTACTCTCTGCCGGCCGGCTCGCTCCACTTTTTGATATCCGCGCGCGCGTTACAATGCGATCCTCGCCGCCGTCTCGACCGCCCGCACTGAAATGGGCCGATCGGAGGAATTTTAATATCGGCATTCCAGCTTCGAGTCTCGTCTGCAGCCGGCATCATCGACGCGGCGACGAGTGTGAGCGGCTTATCCACCACCTTGGATGCGCCGTCGCCGATGCTTCGCAATGATCGAAGATGCCGGCAATGGCGGTTTGCTTTCCAAACTAATTACATACCGCGCGCACGCAGAGGACTAGCCAGTGGTGACGGGGGCAGTTGGACTAAGTGTTGGGAAGGGGGGAGGTAGGGGGATTAAGAAGATATAGCGAATGTAAACAAAATGGGTCTAGATGGTTTATTTGCAACGCCAATGCCGGAGGCGGCTAATGTATGCTGCGACACGGTCAGCACGCGGACTGAATTAAAAGCCAGTGAAAAACATGCGCTACCGCCACAGGCGCTGCTAAGTAGAAATGTTTATGTACTCGCTGAATCGGATTACCACAATCCCTCATTGCTGCTGTCTTTTTAGCGTATACCACATAGAGATTATTTAATTATTTAAGTGTTATAACGTTTTACGGGACGGATTTTCGAACAGAGATTTGCATTTGTGTAGTTTTAATGAATAATTATCCACGCATACAACGTTCATTTGAAGAACAAAATATTTAGAATTAACAATTCTAGCAAATAGAAATATAAAAAGCAAATTAAAAATGAGGTTATATTAAAAATAAAAACTATTTTTCTACTTCTCTGAGCAATTCTAAGTATGACATTTCCTAACAGACAGGTAAATTCATTTTAATAATTTAAATGCTCCAATATTCCAAGCAGATTTTTCAACTTTTGAACTTGTCTATTCTTGCATCCACTCATGCGGAAATTTAAAACAAAGCCGTTTGAATAATGGCGCAATATATTTCACAATTCCGATTTACATACATTTCAATTTTTTTACCGTTTCTGGGAGGCGGCTACCGACAGCGGGGCCGCACACGATCTGCAGCGCAGTGCGAGGCGCGCTCAAATCTCAATTCCCGTATTGCCGGCTGTCGGCTGTTTTCCCTTGTTTTTCCACTCGGCTGGCCGGCTCATGTACATGCGGGAGCCGGCGCGTCATGTGAGCGGCGGCGGCGCGCCGTGGCACGTACGTTTTTCATCGAGACGCCGAATGTTTATTAATGGGATCAATCGTGTGTGGGCGGCCCGCATGCACGTGCAACGTTGATGTATCAGATTTTTCCGCCGCTTGTAGCGCGTACCTCTTGCTTTCGTCGATGCCGCCGCCACTACAACATTCGGGCGTATTGATGCACTTTCGTTTGGAGGACTTTCGGATTTTGTCCGGGATGTTTGCGCATAGATATTAACGGTGGGGTATTACCTGTAACAATTCCAAGGACAAAATTAATGTTGAATTGTGTTGCGATGAAAGCTATTGTTTGGGTGATAAATGTTTCATATTTTGTGTGAAAATTACAGTCGATAATAATAGAGAATTATAATAGCAGTAAAAGGGTTATTTGAGTGACAGTTTTTTTACTAGTTAGTTGTTAATTGTTTAGGATTATATAAAATTGTTGCGCTACTTTTTGAAATTTCAAATTACAACATTTTACTTTGGATTTTTAACAATAATAGTAGGCAGTATAATTCACTTTCAATTCTACTTTTACGTCTGCTGTAACTTTTAATCTCCATTTGTTGCACCCAAAACTCTCGCCAATAAATTTGTTGCAGCAATTTGTTTTCGTTTTACAATTCATTAAATTATATTTATTAGCCGTCTGAGTTTTATCGCCAAACTCGCCAGCGCCACCGAATAACCTCTCGAAAGTCTCCCGAAAGTCTAGCAGTGCCGGAGGCGGCTCCGGCGTTGGTATCAAGCGATCAGAAATTATCGGCTTTCTATGACGTCTTCCGGCTGCTTTTTTCCACCGCGCTTTGTACTGCTTAATGAATTGACTGCGAAATGAATTTTGGCTCCGTCTGGTCTTCGTTTCATCACGCTGCTCATTTAACTTGCGCAAGGCCCGACTTATTTATTGCCATGCTTTTTGTGATTTTAGGGTGGCGAGGGATAAAATTAAACTTTTCAAAGCCATCCGAGGAAACAAAGGAAAGCTGCGCGGTAAGAACGCACGCGCAAAGCGAATAAGGGCGTAGCGAATAAAATTAAGGGAATTAATTGTTTTGGTGCGATATTAATTTGCAAAGACGTGCATTGTGAGTTTTGCTGGATAGCGCAAAATTGCGATGGACGACGGGAATGCGGCAAGAGGGGTATGTAAATGGGGGTAGTAAATAAAATATATTTATGCGGCGCGACGTTTCGATACGTGCGTGCAAAGCGGATTTTTCCGAAGAGAGGCAAATGTAAAACGCCGATAAGGGAAACGTAATTAATCATTCAGCACGCGGGGCGGGCTAGAGTGGGTAATGCGAAAAAATTATGAGCGAAAATAAATAAAACAAATATAGAACATACTCTCAGTGGTGATTATAAATCAATGTGTAGACAACAATGCATAAATATTAATACAGCCATCCAGCAACGCAATTAAAAATGTTTGCGTTGGGTGTGTCTCCCCTAGTTTGCGTTTTATATCACCAACAAAATCATGATGTCGTTCAATGTAACGATGAAAAATAGTTTTCCACTGGGTGCGCGCATGTCGTAAAAGGTTATATTCCTATGGACTATGGACTACTTTTTGTTGCTTTCTGTGTCTTTTATTAGAGCTTAGACAAATTGAGACACCGCAGTAAACGAAACATGCGTACTTAACTGTATGGTGTGTAAATCATTTCCATCTTCGTCTTTGATGACATTTTTTCATCATTTATTGTGTCGTTATAGATGAATTGCTTAAAAGTGGATCGCGGAAAAGTGGCACATTACTATTTGTGCGCGATTGCTCTTTATCCCTTTATGGGCTTAGGACTGAGGCGGCAAATCCGCCATCTATAAAATTGTACTGTATTGAATAGCTGTCTTATTTATTTTTAGAAATACGTCAAATAATATATATTGGCGTAGTCAACTCTACTAAATGTGCAATTTTAATAGATAATTAGAATTATCTCCATTTACCTCACAACAATCACTAATATTGGAGTTAAAAGGGCAACTTATTAATTATCAAATTAAATTTACTTAAATAGTTTTGGGAAAAACTGCAATTTTCCACCGTGTACTTTTATTCTCAAATTTCCATAAATTTTGACAGCAAGTTTAAGTCGTGCTTGAATATCTCAAAACAATCATTATTACCGACATCAAGAAAACAATTCTCCGATAATAAAATAAAATTAATGACAGTGTTATTACTTAATTAGCCTCTGAGAATACCCAAATTTACTGTCAGGTAATTATTCACGTTTCGACGTATTTTAGTTGCGGGCTTTTGTTGTATTTTAGAGTATTACCAACAGAGTCATATATTAATTACTAAAAATATACATTAGTGCAATGCAAATGCATCATAATTAACCGCACAGGTAAAATAAATTAAGCATTTAATTATGAATAGCATATATATCGATTTTTCCATTTTTTGTCGCTTGCTGCTTTGATTATGTCGAGTCCATAATTGGATGTTGTAAGTGTTCCTTTTTTTGAGCAATTTTCCTACATAACATTGCAGTAACCCCGACTGGCCAGCTACAAATTCGGTTTATTGCAATTGCGATTTTTCTCCGACCCACTGGCACGGCACGCTGCAGACTCACATTCTGGCAGGCGACAATGCGCGTGAACAATGGAAATTCGCCGGAGTTAATTACCTCGTCGTCATCGTCGATGATGTTGTCGAAGAACGCGCAACACGACAACGATTGCAGCCGCCTTCGGGGGTCTTCCACGCTGAGAAATCGCGGCCAAGGTGGGAAACGCAACCGAGCAGAATGGCAACCGGAAGCGTCGCCTGTGCGTTGCCCTTCTTGAAGATTTTCCTATCTTTATATCATATGGCCAAAGAAAAGTCCAAGGGCTCATGGACGTAATTTAAGCTTGGATTTTAAGTAGGAAACTGAAGAATTAAAACATTAGAGAGAAGATGAAATATCTCCAAGTATGTTCGATTGCTTAGACTTTGTTTGGAAGTGGATTAGATTCTTTTTCAATCCACAGTGTATGCGATGATCGTGCAAATCGTTTACAGTAGAGCGCGTTTTCGAGTTTCGCAGCGCGCGGCAAGAGTTTTAAGAAACGTTTCCCTCTGCCTCTGCCGCCGCCAGCGTTGCACGACGCAGATTTCGATGTTTGAATTGTCAAGTGTAATGCACCGAATGGAATAAGAAGGCGAGCGTGACGCCTGACGTGCGCACAAAGAGAAAAGCGGTAGACTATTGCGCGGGGTGGAAGCAAATCTCATTTTGCTACATAGAAAATGCGTTGTTGGTGGAAAAATTATGTAAAGTAACCAAAACTCGTTTAGAATTAGCATTACAGTTGACTAAAGTACGTTAAAAAAAGCATCTTTTCAAAAGTGGTAATTTTCTCGGAAACTATTTGGGAAATACTGCCAAACTAATGTTATTTTAAAAGTAGATTGAATTTTTGTGACCAAGGCATGTTTAAAACTTTATTTTGTTACGTACAAATTGTACTATTGAATAGCACTAAGAAGTGCTGCCTGCATTATAGATTAGTGCTTCAAAACTATTGAGATAGCACACAAAGAACGATAAAAACAATGCACATAATGGCAATTTATATTCTTGCCGTTTGAATATGGTATTCATAAAAAGTATATTGTCATTTTCTTGCTATTTCATTTTTTTACCGAGGTGAAATTTGTTGACCATATTGCATGTTTCCAAGCAAGAAACACCTTATTGCGCTCGACCAACGATGAAAAAGTTACTATGATTAATCACTGCCGCCTTCATGCCGCGCTACCGATGCAACAATTTTCTTGTCGTTTGTCTTTGTTTGCGTTTTTTCTCCACGCACTCCAGTTTTTGCCCAGCTCCACGTCGTCGTCGAGCACGAAAACTATAATTCCTCCGGCGCACTAAGTGCCTGCCACCTCCGCCCGCCTCACAAAACCGCCCATTTATGACAATTATTTCTATTGCCCGCGCTAGCGGAAAAATGGATCGCAATCGATTAGAATAACATTGTCACACGCATTCAATATTAATCCGGAGCTTTTCTTGCCGCCGCCGGTTTTCGTCGCGAGCGCTGCGTCTGACAATGACAAATCGTTTAGGCATCGCTTTAAAAAGCATACGTCGGGCGCGTGTGCACACACCAAACAAATGTTTGCAACTTTTTATAATAGACACGCAGCGAGGCGGCGAAGGCAGCGGAGGCGGCAGCATGCGTTGTTGAGATGAAAGCGAAAAGTTGGGTTATTTTTTTCGAGCACTAGCAACCTTCGATTTCATCCGTTCGCGGGCGTTTTATTTGCGATGCATTGTCGTTTTCGATTCCCTATGTTTCCTAGAGGGCGGCGGCTAGGCTGTCGAATGTTTGCCGCTGTTTTTCTTTTGAGTGTGTTTATTTTTGTATTTATTTTTTCCCCTGTTGTACGCGACCGGAAATAAATGCCAATCTATATACTTTCTATCACGATTGCACAAATTACCTCATAACTCAACAAGACGTGCCGGTAAACTAACAAATAAAGTGGATTTTAAAGTTTATTAAGTTTACTCTACAAAATGCCAGTTAGTGTATGAGAATTGAGTAGGTTTATAGCAAATAAAGTGTGCTTTGCTTTCTAAAAGCATAAAAATAGAAAACCGCCATCCAACCAAGTCATCAATTTATCAATGACTTCATCATTATTCAATACTAAATCGCGTGAATAAGTTATGTTTGTGCACTGAATATTTAAGGGATGTAATTTGCAATCAAAGCACAAACATTGAATAACTCAATTTTGAATAAAATAATAAAAATGAGGTTGTTTTATAAAGCAGAATAAATTTCTCATTTCGCACCAGTGCAATGACAAAAATCTATGGATGCAATCAGAAGTTATATGCAAACAAATCAGAAGCATGGAATTGAGTCTGGATAACATTGCACAGCATAATAACTAGATTTTATATTAAACCTTATAAGTCAATATCAAATAATAATAAATAGATAAATGTCATGACATTTAAACGTTTAATAGGCATCGGTAATTTGATTGACGACAATTTTCAAAATCTAAGAATCATCTGATCTTTCAAATCAAACTAATAGTTAAAATCTAAATCTTCTAGCCTTGATTCTTTATTTTGGCACCAAAACCATGTTCCTAATGATTACAAGCACAATAAGTAATTCAATACATTTAGAAAGGCAATTAGTGCCACTTTAAGACCTCCTTTAAACCATTTAAATCAGGCGCCACAATCCTAAGTAATTTCCCTTCAAATGACACCCTTGCAAATCTCGCATTTCAATACTCTCAAATATGCTTAAGCACTGCCGCCTTCGTCATGTCAACCGTCGTCTTGATGTCTTCCACATCTTGCCAACATCAGTCATTATAGCTCGCTGCCATTGTATCCCCGTGCCGACTTATTTTCCAAGAGTGCATCGCTCCGCACGCTGTCGCCGCATACCTGGCTCCACAACCGCCTCCGGGCCATCGTCGTTGTCTACCAAGTAAAGCGGCGCACACATTACGACGCTCTCGCCGCCGCCCTCATGTTGTAAAATAATGGCGTATTGATTTTGCATTACGGATGCGCCGTTGCCGTCTCACACATGTGGCGCTAAAGATCATTTTTCGATGACAACTAATCATACATCAAAGTGAACTTGGCCAAAAAATAGAAGACTGCCAAAATGAAGTGATGACTAGTTAGGTGTAAGGTGAAACACAGTGTTCAAAAATAGATACACTTAATGCGTGTAAAGCATTCAAGCGACCAAATCGGCACAAATCAATTAGAACAAACACAAATCAACTCTAACCGACTGAATCTCTGCAGTAATAGTCCCGAAGGCGGCGACATCGGCGACGTAACTACATATGTCTGCAGGTACAGCCGCACATCATTTGACAAGCGACGACGTGTTATTTCATGATTCTACTAACTATGACTACGACGGCGGCGACGGTGGCGGCGGCGGCAACAAACATGTTCTGATTGCTCCAATGCCTCCGATGTTTATTGTCGTGTGCGGTTCGGCCTTCCCCATTACGTGTAATTATTATTCATCCGTGCACGGCGCAACAAACATGCGCGATTAATAATCCATCACAGCCGCTTCCCGGTGGTGGCAAAACGAGCAGATATATGTGAATCCGAATGCCAACAATGCCTTTGTACATTTATAATGCAATAAACACCATACGTAGTAAATTTCAACAATGCATATTAAACAGAACAATGTCCAGGACACAATAAAAGATAAACAAACCATTTTCTCGTTTTCCCTAAAGAGAAAAAGAAACGTTTTTTGTCAAACAACAAAACGAGTATTAATTACGTAATCCCAGACCAGCATAAAATAATTACATGCTGCTTTTTACGTGGTGATTGTCTAGCCATTCCGCTCGTGATCCTGTGGAATGACAAGATAGTCCTTTTGTGCCGCGTGCGTGGGGCGGCAAAGTTTTCATTTAAATAATGGCAGCGGTGACTATCGGGCTACTTATTTACCATGTGGCGTTTAGTGTTGCGTAGCATGTTTTAACAATGAACATGGTAGTGAATTCCAAAGGGGTGGCGGTGCAAAAAAGGTGGGTTAAAATGACAAAGGGACTTCTGGGTATAGTAGAAAATTATATGTAATAAGTACCTGACAAGGTAGATTATTTTTGTTAATTTTGGAACAGTAATTATCATGAAATAATCTTAAAATGAACAAGGCGGGAAATTTGAAAACAGTTTGAAATTTCAAAATGCAAACAATTGTATAATTGAACGTGTGTTCTATTTGTAGGCTTTGAAAAGTTTTGTTTTAATAATGTTGATTTTATGTTGATTGGTACTTTACTGTAGTACTTTCTTCTTATCGTACCTATTTCAGTATGCAGCGAACGAGAGAGCGCGCAAATAGTAGTATTTGTTGTCTCGCTCTGGCAGAAAGAGTTTAGATGCTGGGGCGTAGTAAATGGAGCGTTACAAGTAACTTCAAAATTGGATACTGAAAAAGGTAATAAGCTAAAACAAGTGAAGAACGAAGCAATAGAAATCTGTAACAGTAAAATATCAATCACCCTTCATATTGATTGTAATTTACAAGATATATTTGCAAATCAATTACTAAAAAACATTTAAAGTCCAATAAAGTACACGTTTAATAATTTTCAATCCTCAACTCAACTCAATTATAATACCAACTGGAAAATCTCATTGATTGGATTTTTATTACACTCTTTTCCGGAGCGTGAAAGAAAAATCAATTTTCCGCGACAAATCCGCCAGAATCATATTCCACGTGTATCTCTACACACGCAAATTATTCGATTTGAACATATTGTCACTGATTAGCGACCCAATCGCTTTGTCCGCGGCATTTCCATCTCGCCGCTCTCAAACGCCCCACTGCCCTTCTAATGCCCATCGCGCACAATGCAAATAATGCATCGCCACATCCCACAGGAGACGCAGACAGTTTCGCCGCCATCAAAGCAAAATGTCCAAAACGCATGCAAATATTAAACATATATGCACGTACGCCTCAATTTATACGCAAATTTTCATTATGCTATTCCCTGGGTGGTGGTCGCGCATGCCATATTGATTTACTATCCGGTGTTACGGCGTGTTTTTTATTTTATATATATTTTCGATATTTCCACATTTTTCGCCGACTGCATTCAAATAAATATTGAAAATCGAGCGCCATAAATGTTATCTGCAATGAATTATGGAATATAATTATTCCTGCATTGAAGGGAAAACATTATATAATTTTGTGTGGCACACCACTCCGAGTGAGTGTGTAATATATGTAAAATTAATTGATGTTGAGATCATCACTCTACAAGAGTGCTCAGCGAGTTTTCCCGCTTGCACTCGAAAATAGATTCCTAATTTCTGGCGCAGCGGCGTAAGACAAAGAAACTAAAATTAATCGCCGCTCCCGGCCGGCTGGCGCATTAATGTTGGCGCGTTGTATACACGTGTTTGATATTCCAAATGACCCGCAGCATGACTAAAGTTAGAAAAGTGACGAGACGATGGTGCATCAAATAGACAAATCGGAAAGAAAATATCCTACCGGAAAACATAGTGTGCAATTTAATAGTTGAGCGATTCTGATCAACATAATGAGAATGGCAATAAAAAATGATTGAACCTTAAATATATATAAAGTTTTTGCTTCCGAATTTATTTCCTCCGCCAATTTAAATTTCTTTTTATTCTACGATTCTGATCAAGTGGCAATTTGTACGATATGGATTCCATCACTATAATTTTCCATTGAATCTCTACTATAAATTGTGCATGCTTTTCGCAAATAAATCGCGAAACATATTGCACGCTAATCCAATATCAGTTATTTTTCCCAAAAGTCTTCCAATTCGTCCACCTCCAGAGAGAGCATAACAAGAAGTGATTTATGTTTACAAGCGTGCTACTGCATACTATTCCACCGCTGCAGCCACCTCTGCCCTCCTTCACATTCTATGTAATTGCCTCTACCGATTAAATAAACGCTTTGTCAGTTCAAGCACTGCGCAGATAAACTAATCGCCCGAGTGACATAAACTAAACACAAGTTAAACATAACCTAAACTCCACTTGAGCATATCCAAACATCACTTATAGGGTGCCATTTAAGTTGTATCAACAATCTGCACGCACTCGCGTTGATTAAATTGATTTAACATCCTATCGGCTTAGTATTAAATATTGATTGGCGTGCGAAGGTAAGAGTAGGTAAAAATAGAAGTGCGGTAAAAAGAGTGTTTGAAGGTGGTTACGATCATTTTGAAGTGGCATGTCGGCCACGTGGGGAGCGGGTGCGTAAAAAATCAATCCATATTCAAATATCCTGCACATCAATCACTCTTTTCCGTGGCGCGCTTCATATTCATGCACAATGGATGTCGATATAGTTTAAATAGAATGCGTTTGTAAATAAATTCAATGGAGAAATGGGAGATGAAGCTGCGTGTGGTGAAAAATTCGCTTTAATTTTGCACGCCGAGACTTTTTTCCTTGGGCAAGGGCGGGGATGGGGGAAGCGCGGAAAACGTACGAATTGCGTCCCTGCACATTGGGGAGCCATAAATTTCGATGCGGAGAAGTCGGTGAGATCAGAATGATGATATGCACACCTTGACAGCGGCGGAGGCGGTTAAAGAGGTGGCAAAATCCGGAATTGAAGTGAAGCTTGCATTAGATCGAATATTCCTTAGATTTTTGGTAGGGGTTGGTATCTAAATGCATGCACTAGCGTAGTGTGGGTCAAAATATACAAAGTGTGTGAAGAAAATAACGAAATATTTCAAGTTAATATCTCAAAACTATTCATAAAAAATGTAAAATATTTTACTGCCTACTATTTTATGAAGAAGAAAAATGCAAAGATATTTTGAGTTTGTTTGCACAACGTCTTATACTTGATATTTCAAAGTGTATAATGAATATTGTATGTTGCAAGCAGCTTATAGAAATGTTTGAATTTGCTTGCGCGAGGGCGGCTGTAATGCTGCCGTTGGCGCTGCCGCTGCCGTCCCGATTGCCGATTACGATCGCGTCATCTCTAATGGAAACTAATTGAAATATATTTTCTCCTAATGCATTTTGACGCCGTACATCCGCCACCGACGAATACAGCATTACTACATACAATGTGGCCATTCTTTCTTACTTGAAGGTAGCTTAGCCACCCCTTTAGCAAAAAAATGTGATTAATTTTCCGCAAGCATTTTAATTATGCAGAGTTTTTTAATTGTTATACAACGCGGCACACATTTTCCTGCCAAACCGAGCGTGCCCAACGACTTTAATGCCGGTGCGGCGGTGACGGCGGCGCCGAGGTGCTTGGCCGAGCACTATGCTCGCGCGCGCGCCAGCGCTATTACAATCAATGGATATTTTAATTAAGCTTATCGAATTCCTTTTATATGTGAAGTTGACCAGTGGAAAAAATAGAATAAACATTGTGTACGCTGACAAAATCAGAAAAAAATAGCCTTGAAGCAAGTTCTGGCAGCTTTAGTAAACACTTGTTCTGCGTATCTCAAGTACTTCACTTCCTTTGTGTTGGAGACATAAATTAGATTATCCTGTACACCATCTGTCAAGAACTATACTCCCCGAGATGGCGCCGTAAAACAACTCATTACGAATTAGGTATTATTCTTGTATTTCTGCAGCATAAAATTTATTGCGAGAATGCGAAACTTACATCTGCATGCAGACATGGCCGCCTCCGGTGTGTTTATTGCTTTGCTCAGGCTGACGCTAATAACGCTAAACGTGATAACTTCGACAATTCGCGAAAATTTGCCTTCTGCAAGGAGGGAAAACTATGCAAATAAAGATCAGCGGTACTCAGCACTTTCGCAAACTTGGCAGAACTTTTCCTTTGATTTTAATACAAGTTTACTTCAACGAGAAACATCTTCTAGACAACAGTACTACATTTTAAGAATTCATTAGGAAGAAGATAAGAAGAAGATTGTCTTCTCTCCGGTGCAATGCATATAATAATGATTCGGGTTTGTTCTACCAGGTGTTTTTCTTTCCAAGGACGTTTTGTTTCACTACTGCTGGTTGCCCAACATGCGTAATGAGAATGAAGACGCGGGGCACGTTCGTTCGATACCACTCGGTCGTCGTCCCAAACCAGCGGCATGCACCTCTAGAGGGCGGCGCGCAGATCTAAGGTAATTGTAACAAGGCAGGTGGCAGGCGAACAGTAGGTGAGTAATTAAATTCGCTCGTTGCCCATTTGAACTCGACCTGGTGCGCCTCGGAGGTGGCATTTTGGGACTGCCCACATACCATCATCACTACACTGCTCATCACTACTTCTGCGCTTATCTTCTATTGGGAACTATAATTTCAGACTAACTAACACAAGCGGCCGATAAATATTTTTTTCGAAGGCTCGTTAAGAAATGATTTAGAGATTGTAGGATAGAGTTTGCATTGGGAAATTATAAACTTTGCACGAAAAGTTTACAAAGGAACCATATCAAATTGTTATGACTTAAGTAACTTCTATGATCCTGTGCATGTTGTTTTTAAAACTCGTGTTGAAAAGTTCGTAAAAATAGAGTCCCGTTGAGTTTTCCAAATGATGTGCAAGATGAGTAACAGGAGAAACATTTTGTTTGGCACTTAGATTCCAATTTCCACTGCTGCTTGTCGGCTGTCAGATGCAATTAGGCCATCGGCGATCAGAATTCGATCATAAATTTGCCTTTTGTTTACTGCTGCCTACCGAGCCTGCATGCTGCACCATATTTATAGCATGTAGCTTGAAGGGAAACACATTTTTGTTGCCTATTGCAGCTTCATGCGAGCCTCTGAACGTGCGAAAATGAAAATACTTTCCGATCGAAGCGACAAGATTTACGCCGATGAGCTGCTTTCTATAAATATTTGCGATATGTTGCTGCATGCAGCAGTGCAACTTGTCAAAAGATGAATGCAACCATCGCAAACAAAACGAAAAAAAAAAAGGTGTGTTCAAGGAAATGAGCAAACAACTAATAACATGCACTGATTGGAATCAGAATGTAAAATGCTGAAAATCTCAAAAGTTGGTTTATTTAAATGTTATTTGAAAGTATTGAAAACGTCAAACCTAACAGAAAGGCACACATAGTCCTTTCTTAGATCACTATTACTTTCCTCATAGAATGGTATTTTCTGGAAATATGTAATCATCTTCTACAAAACTGGGAGTAAATAAAATATTTATTTGGGACAAACCTGACACTTGGGATACTGATCATCCGGCTGTTGCTCCACCTTCCAGCCCAACAGCGGCGGAATACAGATCAACGCCGACAGTAGCCATACCGCAGTAATCATCACCACCGCTCTCACCGGCGTCCTCTTCTTGAGATACTCCACCGCTTGCGTGATGCTCCAATACCGATCCAAAGATATCAAACATAAATTCATAATACTAGCCGTACTCAGTAGGACATCCATTGCCGAGTGAATATCACACCACCACGCGCCAAAGATCCAATATCCCATTAACTCATTAGCTAATGAAAACGGCATAATGATTAACCCCAGGAAAAAATCCGCCACTGCCAGTGAAGCAATAAACCAATTCTGAATGTTCTTCAGGGCTTTCTCTGTGGTGATTGCAATGATGACCAGCATGTTGCCCACGACCACCACAATCATCAGAATTGTGATGGCAATGGAAGCAAGGACTATCTGTGGAAGTGTATAGCCACTGGGGTAGTGCTGGACGAAAGTTTCATTTGGGGCTAGGGAGCCATTCCCGGTGCCGTTGTCCAGCATCGAGAGAAGAATGTCCTCCATGGCTAGGGCAGCGCGTGGTGTCATGTTAACGAGAGCCATCTTTAGTATGACTTGGAAACTGAATGGAAGTAACTTGATTCGAACTTAAGCACGGAGTTTTAAAATTTTAAATTGTTGTTGATGCTTTGAAAACCGATAAAAAACTGCCTATTGGAAAAGTCAATATGTAAAAGAGTTTTGTTTTCATACGTTGATATACACTGTGTTCAGCGTTCTGTTGTAGTAGGTTAGTGATTGGTCCCACTTTGCGCACTAGTTACTCCTCAGATTACTTAGCTTTAGTTATGCTTTAATTAATATTAGTATTTATTATGTACAGCGTGATTAGAAGACCCGTTTTGCCCGAAACTGTGCCCCTCACTGCAAGAGACTACATCTCTTCATGAATCGGCGAATAATTTCCACTTGTGCACATTGCAATCAATTACATTTTGCCTACATTATCCTAGCACACTAATTAATCCATAGTCGCGTAAACAACGAAGAAAACACATTAAAATCGTCGAAAGGAAAAGTAGTCGCTGGCTGCCACCCCACGCACACTCACATCATGATTTTCTGACGGTTGTTGCCTGATGCCGTCCTTCGCAAAGTGCGCGTGGAAAACTTTTGCAAGTTTTGAGTTTAAATTTATGCAGCGTATCTACCTCGCAATGGCTTGTGTTGCATGTGGATGTGGTTTACGTGTCGACACTAGCTAGTTTAGAATATAGTCTTCGCGCGCGGTGGTCGGGGGCGGTGGTGGCGGCCGCCGCGGCTTCCTCGTCGGCCTCGTCGGCGGCGCTGCTGCTGCTGGCGGTTGCACGGAGCTCGCAGGACATGTTACCGCCACGTTGCTCGACCGCGCACTGCTAGCGCGCGCTGGCGGTGTGCGAGAGACGCGCGCGAGCACTGTACGGCCTCCCGCTGCCACATTGCACCGCCGCCCCCCTTACGCCCTATGCCGCTCCCGGGCATGCGGAGTACTACGCACTCTACAACGTCGGGTAAGTGCTACTACGCTGCATAGTACCATACTAACACACTTTCCATTATATATAGGGCATTTATTTTTCTTCGGACATACAAAAAATACAAAAAAAAAACTAAGATTTTACAATATTCTAAGACAAGGTCATCAAAAACACATTAACTCATATCAATAATATATTTAAAAAGGGCGAATCTTCTTAAACATGATAAACAGTACACTCATGCAAGCAATTTTCATGACTGTAGTTTTGAACACCGATTACACTAATGCTGCTACACTAATAAAAATATGGATCAATGTTATGATAAATACAGTATCCGAATCCTCTAAAACCACTCAAGATAATATAATGAATTAAAAATCAAGCCCTAAAGCCGTCGATTTCAGAACAAAACCTACTCCATAAAGTTGTATAAAATTATTTTAATTGGTTCACGAAAAACTTTTACCAGTAATCAATGTCAATTTTCTTTTATCTGGTGACACATCTAGTAACATTTACTTCGCACATTCCTGAACTGCGGCCGTCCTCATGGCGGCAACGGCGGTGCAAATATAATTTCGCGTCGGTGCGGGCGGATTAATTGCGCGCAATTAATCCGGCCGGATGCTGTCGCATCGCGCGGCGGTTTTCCCATTAACTCTTCAATTCTTCACCGCGCCGCCTCCACCTTTCGTCGCCATAAACTCACGCTTTCTCGCTCCGCACCGCCCGTTGGCTCCATGCCGGCAACCTGTTAATGAGTTTTTCATATTTAATGAATTTTTGTAAGAAGAGCGCGCGCGCGGGTGTTGCCCATTTAATTAAAAAAAGTTCAGTTTGAGTGTGGCGTCATCTCGCGGTTAATAGGACAGAAACGTTTGACAACCCACTCAAATTTCGCTCAGAGGGACGGAGAGACAGAGAGAAATGTGTTGTACGCGATGAATGTGAGTAATGAACTGCTGGACTGCGTTGCTAGCTTTACAGGATGACTGAGTACGTCGATGGGGTGGATAAGAAAAGCCGAATAGGCAACCAATGTAGCTCTTGGTGGTGCGAGTAGGGTGGTTGTTGGCCCGGGTTTGTCGGCTGAATTAAATGGAGCGCGTTCATTTATCATTCGCCTTCGATGACCGACCATCAATTTCTAAGAATGCGTACGCGCTCGAAACAATGGCCATTCCATCAACGCCACTGCCGCTGCAACCTTCAAATCCCAACAAGGCTTTGTTTGCATTGAACTGCGAGTAACGTGTAGCCATTGAAAAAGAAGGTATAACAATTGCAGTCAATGTGAAGCCAGACTAGAGTAGTTTTTGTTTTGACTTTTCACAAAATAAATAGACCGTCGTACAGACTTCAAAAAGAGGATTTGTTAATACCGAAACAATCTCAAGAAATCAATTATCTCAGAGCTTTAGGTATTCCGTTTGAAAGGTTCTAGGTATCAACATTGAACATGCATCTAACACTAAATGTTCTTTTCTTCTATGAAAACTCTGGAAAATTCCTCTTTGTTACTCACAAACCAAAAATATTTTCAAAACTCATCATAAAATAACTTCTCTTTAATAATTTTAATCAATTTTCTTTCAATTACAATTAATTCCTCAAGTTGCCACATTTTTTAGTCATAAACCAACTACCTTCTCCATAAGATCTCAAACATTTCTTTTCCCACTTGAATAATCTTTGAAAATTTCCTGAATTCGGTTTGTCACCGATAACATTGCTTGAATTCAAGGAGTTGTTTCATATACAAAACACGAAGGTACACCCTTTCTCTGAAAAGCGATCATTATGCGCAACCTTTGACACACAACGACCGCCATCGGCGGCGGCAGCGGTGGCTTTGGAGCGTACATCATGTCATACCATCAAAACCCAAGCAAACACAAACTATCTATCTTACACAATCTCGACCTTCATTCCTTGTAGCCTATACACATTTTCAAGCAAACCCTATTTATCATGTCCTCGTTGAAATAAATTCCAAAATACACTACTTATTGTCAACATATGCATAATTGAAAATTTACAAAGAACTTACCACACCACAAACCCAAGTATATGTGTTATCCCGTTGGTGATTCTGCTCTTAGTATTTTTTACTACATTACATTCGGTTCCTCTTTTTTGAGCCCAGCACCGGAAGCAACAACAGCGACCTATCCCAATGACGTCGATACGCGCTCACGACGCGTTATCCGCATGACGTCAGAGCTGCTTTTTCCTCGGCTGCTGCTGCTGGAGAGGCGGCAAGGGCAGCAAGAGATGATGATGCCACCAGTGTGCCACTGTACTGCTGGCACTAGGGCAAGGAAACGTGTGGACGAGGTAGTTTAAAGGGGGCGGCGGCGGCGGCTGGTGACGCACTCGCGACGCGGTTCGATGGCGGGAACGACCGCGAAAGTAGAGAATTTTTAAAAACCAGAATAATAAATCAATACATAATACCCGAAATAAAATAAACTGCTTTCGAAGCAACTTCCGCTGCTTCACTAGAAAATATAAATGGAAAGTCTTTCAATAAAATAAATAAGTTAAGATTTTACAATGCTATTTCAATGGAGTACAATTTTACGTTAGACTTGCGTATTCCGAACCGTCTCCTCTACCGTCTGCTTCTTAGAATGTCCTACGAAGAGTCTCATAGCTTTAGAAAAGAATAACGTTTCTCCCTGTTGCTCGGGGGCACAAAAGAAATCTTCCTTTTCTTCTACCACTGCTTCTCCAGCCTCCGTTAGCGCCATCTAAGCAAAGCGCACTCGGGTGCACCCATCACACACTCAACCCGATAGACTTGTGTGCATGCTTGCACAATGTCAATCGCATTACCTGTCGGCGGCGGTGGCACAAGGCACATGCAGCCAGCTCAAGTAAGTTTGGCGCTCCTTTTTGTACAGCGATAACGTTCGAGATTGCTGATGTTGGTATACCTTTACCACTCTCTCACAAAATGTTTCATTCAAGTGAGGCTCTTGATTTGATTAGTAGCTGAATGTAATTAGTTTTTAATTCATTTCCGTTTAACGTCGTAGTATATTCTAATGCATTTCCAATTAATTGCGCACGTTTGTTTTTAATTTGTTCTGATCGACGATCAATTGTTCAATTAGTGAACAACGTTCAATTACGTACATTAATTGCTCACCGGCGACATGCGTGTTCAGCGAGTGTTGGTGTTTGTATTGATCGATGGTTAAGGTAAACAAATGATAAATGTTTGCTTTCTTCACAATCGGCCAATGAATGAGAAGTGCAAAGTAAATATGGTCCATCATTATATCCGAAAAGACAAACCCAATCAATGTTTGCACTGCAAAATATTTTGCATGTAATGATCCAAATCGTGAATTGGTTGTTATTTCAGTTGTTGTTAGGTAGATTAATTATTCACGGTCGGTTGCTAGACTAATTCACGCGGTGCATAAATAACTAACTAGAGTTTTGCTCTGCTCCTGCTCCTTGCCGGCGTTGGCAGCGCAACTAAAGCGATAAAACTAAATTCCACACTCGTTTAATGGAATCTTATTAAAATGTAAACGAACCTGACAGGCCCCGTGCGAATTGTGAGGTACTTCAGCGCTTCGAGTTAAGCACTTATTGAAAGTGTTGAAAATTCGGATACATTAATATACGTTTTTTGTGGAATAAAAATTAGTTTGCAGATGGAATATACTCAAACGGGATATTGCTTATGCGTACCCCAGCCACCCATCGGAATCCCAATTGTAAATGGTGGAGCCTTCGCGTGTAATACCAACTCCCATGGTTACTATGTCGCCAAACGTGAAGTGCGTACTACTTCCTACTCTTATGCCACCCTAGCTTACACCTATGGTATTTATGATTGTCATTTCGTGGTCAAGCGAGCTGTGTAATCACTATTGAATGGTTTGATGAGAAATGTACAAGATATGAGTTTCAATTTGATGGGAAAATTATGTAAATTTACACCTTATTGAGTTCGAGAGTTTGGATTTTGCAAAAGGATGAATTTCCGGTTTGCACAATTACAAAAGAACCGCACAAACAGTATGCAACAATTTTTAAACAAACAATTAGTGTGCAATTTGTTTTGTAGTCCACGCATATTTTAAACCCCTCTAGCCTCATCTAAAAATCCCTTGAATTGTAGCAAAATTGCACCAACCTAAACCATTTTCCCTTCGCGACAGAATAAGCTAAAACGATTCCCAGAAGCAAATCCAAGCAAGCAATGATAAATCTGTAATTCGCAAATTTTTCACACTGCGCAAATATTTCAGTCTAATTACAAACAGATGTCGGCGGAAGAAGCGCGTACAGCAGGCAATTGCCTTTCGCGGGCGTAAAGCCGTGAAAATTTGATTGTGACTAATAGCAGTGGTGTTGCCCCCGGTGCACACCCCGCGCACGTAATTGTGCGGTCGTTATGAGAAACGTATCATTTTCGTGTTTTCATTTCATTTGCGTGAATTATCGCGTTCCAACACGTCAGCTCGCGTAACGAGCTCGCATTCATCCGCATTGCATGCGCCAACATGCCAGAACATTTGCATCATTCCCATTCATATCGGGCGCATTGCCGCCCCATTCCACTGCCCAGCGATCTGGGGAACCTTCGGCCTATCACCTCAAAACTCGACACCATGTTCATCACAAAACGCGTACTGTCTGTTGAGACTGACGATGTATTTGGAATTCACAACAAAAGTTGCAAATTTGTGTAATAGAGGTGTGGAATAGAAATGTTTTATGCCGAATATTGAAAGTAATACCCAACTACGTACTTCTTTTGTTGTTATTTCAGTTGACTCTTAAGAATTAAAAGCAGTGTTAATGCACTTTTCTGCGTGAAAACGGTAAACTATTGAAATACTCTCAAATTCAAGAAGCGCCCACAGATAAGTTACACCATTTCGCGCCTTGATTGAGCTTGAATAGTCCGGCAATCAAAACTCATCCGCAGATTTCCAACTTGGACAACGCTTCACCTCAAAACAACGTTCAGACGCAACTTGAAATAGGCATAAAATCAATTCAACTTCCCAGAGTTTTACAACTAAATTCAAAAAATTTATTGCTTGTTACAATTCTTTTAAAGTATTTCCACATATATGCATGAAAATATCAAGTGTAAATTCCACACAAATAAACGAGTCTTCTAGTCCCACAAAGCGTCCATTAATTAAAAAGGAAAAAGTAAAATAAATAATTATAACAGGGTGGACACTAGTGATAATCAATAATATGCTCGATACTGCATTGTCGACAATCTAGGAGAACGCCGGAATGTTGCTGAAACGTGCAAAAGATCATACACTACACTACACTGAATGATTGCTTAAAAATTACCCAACAATTGCATTGCAACTGTTAAAACATTCACCCATTCTATAAACTAACCAAAACTCAATTTACCACGGTTCCTAGGCGTACTTCTAATTGGCCCTCGTTCCTCCACAGATTGAACATAGTCAACTGTATTGCCAACAGTTTCAAACTGTAGAACTTCAGCTTCTTCCTCCTTAAAAATCACAGCTTTCTTCATAGCACTCCTGGGCGTAGCCAACTTGAGAATACCCTTTGTTGGAGTTGGTTGTGAAGGCGTCGCTACATCGTTGCCCTCGCCAACCCCACTGCTAATCCTTGCAGTTCTAGTTGCATTCATCATAGCTAATCCAGTTGATATTCTACTACTCTTTCTATTCGCAGCATCCAAAACTGACACTCGCAGACCCTTTCTTGTCCTTGGTGGCTTCCTTGGTGAAATTCCTTGCTTGACGGGTGAAGTAATCTTAAAGAATCCACCTTCAAATCCAATTGTGTCTTTTTCCACAGATAAGTTCGTTGCTCCTGCGAGTTTCTTCCTTGCTGCCCTCATCGCTGCACGTAGTCCTGAACTTGCTTGGGAGTTAGTCTCCTTATTAGCATCTTTTCTCGGCCTTCCACGCTTAGGTTTAAGTTCTTGCGGGATACTTACTTCCTTAAATGGCACAAGCAACACTTCCCAGTTATTCTCCCTCAGCTCAGCAAGGTTCTCAAAGCGTTTATCAAGATTATTTACTTCAATCATTACAAGATCCCAATACCCGTGAAGATCAGTACAAGTTACAGGCTTCCCGTCGTCGGGATACAGGCATCTCCGGATCAGATTGCGGACGTATTCCATTTTCTTCGTGAGAAGCAGATTAGATTGTCCAAGGGCAACGTTGATTGAGTTGATAGCCTCTTCAGGGAGATCTTCACTTAACTTTAATAAGAAACAAATTTGAAAAGCAAAATCCAAGCAAGCAATTTAGTAGTTACTTACTTTAAACTCTTCCCATTGCTTACAATTGCGTTCAATTCTTTCAATCTCTTTATCACACAACTGTGTGAAGTAAGCAGCACCTGCTTTAATCCCAGTTGAATCTGGGGAAGTTAAAAATTCACCTCCTCTTGAAGACCTAGATTTGTACTCACTTCTGGCACAGTCTTTGCCTCTGGACACAGTTACAAATGGACTTACATAGACTACTGGATTTGATTTATTCTCTGGCGTCTTGCTAGTAGTGGCTGTTTCCTCAAGAGTAAAAGTAGAATCAAGATTATCACATGGGTAGATTGTAGATACAGAATCACTCAGCCTAATAACCAGGAACAATTTAATTATTTAAAGAGTTGAATATGCACTATTCAAACAACTTACACTTCTGCTGATGGCCTTTCTTCTTTGTCAATTTGTTCCTCGACTTCCTCATCCTCATCCAATTCCAGTTGTCGTACACGTCTTCCCGGTGTTCTACCAGCTGATCTGCGTTTGTTACGAACGTTTGGAGTCCCTGGCGTTTTAGGTGTCTTTGGAGATTTCATATTTTCCACTTGGATTTTTTGTTGTTGTGGAAATTCTGTTTTTTCAGGCGGCGTATATTCACCTGGATTCACATCTGTAACTTCTTTCTCTTTAGGAGTTTTATCTAGTACTGGCATAAATCTTAAAGATTTCTTGAGTTTAACTTTGCTATTGTCATCACCAGAAGTCTTTTCATTATTAACAGCTCCCAATACTTCTTCAGGTGTTCTATTTAAAACTTGATCAAAACCTAAAGATCTTCTTGGTTTTCCACCACTTTCTAAAGGATTATTAACTTCTTTTTCATCTCCAGAAGCATGATTTTCCATATACTCACATTGTTTTTTAGAATGCTTAGGTGCTTTCTTCATTTTCATTGTCATTTCAGAAGTGGGACCTAATACTCTGGCAGGTCTAAGATTTCTTTTAGGTTTATTGCTGTCTTTACTGTCTTCCCATAGAGGTGCTACATCATCTATATCATTTGGCACTACTATTTTTGGCACATTGTTAGCTTTTTTGGTTTTCAAAATATCATTAGATCTTAGATCCTTTGCAGATGACTTTACATTTTTTTTCTTCAATTCACTTGCAGCTACTGCACCAGAGCCCTTCTTATTCTTACCTGTCATATTTTCCTTGTTCTCTTCAGTTTGCTGCTGTTTAGCTGTCTGTCGAGTGATTCTAACAGAAGGCAAAACAACCTTTTCTGGTTTTATTTTTGCAGTATGTGTGGATTTCTTATTATCACCCTTCTCATTTGCTCTTTCTACAACACCCTCACTAGCTTGATAATTCAGTTTTCTTCGTGTTGGCCCATTAGTTCCTTTATGTTCACCTCTGCCACCTTCTATTTGTTTCAGCACACTCTGTTTCACTCCTGGAGTCTTACCTTGCAATGCTTTATCCATATTCTTTTTGATTGATGGTTTAGCAGCTGCATTATGAAATGCAATTGGCTTGACATTTGCTGGGGCTTTGAATTTGTGATCAATAGTTGCAATTGAGGGCCACTCTGGTTGCATTGCAGTTACAGGGGGGATGTCGGCATTTCGAGACACTTTAAATACTGGCTTTTTTGTAGCTCGTTCAGCTGCACGCTTCTTCTCACGCTGCTCGCGCCACTTCTTGAGTTTGTCTAGGCGTTCAGCAATTTTTACCTTATAACCTTGTTCATGATATTCAGCTGGTTCTTCTATGCGTGTTGAAGTAAATGGACATTTCGTTGCTGTTGTTACATTGGGGGGTGCCTTCTGAGTTTTCTTGTCAACTGCTGGAGTTGGCGGCATTGGGGAATACGTTCGTTTGGATGCACATATTTCATCGCGTTTGGTTCGCCTGGTTTGTTTGATTTCCTCTCGCTTTTTGCCAGATTTTAAAGGTCGTGCCTTGAGATAATCTACGAATGACTTATACTTCTCCATTTACATAAAGTAACAACGATTCTGGTTGGTAAACACGTGCGATTCAGCACTGAAAATCAATAGAAGACGCTGGGATGTATAGCGAGAAAAATAAATCTTGTAATAGAAGGACCTTATGTTCTTCCTTACGCACCTATTATAATCTAGGAATATAAGTATGAACACTTGTAAAAATATTTGCGACTTAAATTTTCCTTGACTTCGCTTTGCTGGTAACAGTTACAGAATGTCGGTGGCTTCAAACACTTCAAATAAAACAAACAAACTTGGCCTACGCCACGATGGCCACGATCTTGCACGAAAGAACTCTCAATGTCCCTAATTTATGTCACCAAAGTTTAAATTTAAGAGGAAATTTGTGCAAAAAAGAAACAGTAATCGAGCAAAGATTTATTAAATCTAATAGTAAATTACTACTATATCTAGATAGAATGTTAATTAATAAAGTAAACTTCCTATTTTGTGATATTATTTTGGCACATTTATGGTTGGCTGCAATGTACCAAACTCTATAGCAACCTGCGACCTTCGTTTGGTTTTAATCTGTTTAACTGTTTTGATCGTTTATAGCAGTTTGCAGAAATTCCTTAATTTATTGCTGCTCTTATTTGATTTTAATAAATTTAACATAACCATCTGGTTTTCGCCGTCATTTACATATACTCTCTATTTACATATTGGTATCTTTTCGAAATTCTTAGAAGTTTTGCTTTTAGGTTATCACTCAAACGAAGTAAGTTTTTTTTAAACAAATCTTAATTTAATATATTAATTGATGACTGTTGAATGTTTTTAGTTTGTTCCTTGGTTTATGCTTTTAATTTGACTCTTTCAATGGCAATCATCCCTGTACTACCAATGTAAGTATCAGTTGTGTTGCCTAACATACGAGTAGGATTTTGGTAGTTATTTTATGCTTTCATTTGTTAATGTAAAAAGCTCCATTTACCAATTATATGGTCCTGGATACAGTAGTTGTTAAACACGTCCAATGCGACGTGTTTGACATATGTATTTGAATCTTTTTGGCAAATGAACCCACTAATCATATTCAAAATTTCTTGCAGGTTTTCAAACAAAAACATGTAAAATTGAGTGTATCAAGGGAAAAGACACTGTTCCGGAAGTTGCACGCGACCACGCATGCAATAGGAAAAGAGTCATGAAGCCGAACCAAGGTAAGTTCACGACCACTCAGCCCACTGCCTCGCTTTCGGCAAAAGCGCTCGAATACTACCGCATGTACGCCGCTAGCGAGGAGCTCCCAAAGTATTTCAGTGGCGTAGAGACCGACGCTCTATGCCGGCGGACACGACATAACACGCAATCAGGTACCCTTCAATCTACATCAACACCTACGACATCAACCACTATTTCGACAGTGAAGTCGATTGCGAAATCCTCCCAAGTGGCTGAGATTCCGGAAATTGTTGTCGACGACGTATGCGCATCCCCGACTAGCAGTATTCTTTCAACCACCAACAAAAAGCAGTTAGAATGGGACAGTGGCGCTGACATTGGGTACGTCAACTGCGAGGCGCGATTGGTACAGAAGAGTATCTCAATGCCTATTCTGGAAGAGCCGACGAAGGTTACATGCTGTAAAAGCAGTGTCACTGGTCTCGATACATCTGGACATAGATACAATGGTCCTAAAGAAATCGACCGTTTGTCGTGCGGAGACAGTGGAGACAGCGAGAACACCGATGACACATCGACTGGCAAGTACCGGAAGACACATACGGATACCTTGTCTTTTCTTCGCATGAAGGTAGGACTACCACTAGCTGAGTCAACTCCTGTTGAATTGCGAAAATCAGGTAGTGATCCAGCGATTTATACTGAGCAGACAACAAAAATTCCTAACGTTCAAACAGCTAAATCAAAGAAATCTTACATAATGAAGCATCAAAAAAGCAGACAATTGAACACCACCATCTTTAATTATGAAGTAGCCCCTTCATCTACTGCTGATGTGAGTCCAGACACTGCAAACATTACAAATCAACTTTCTAGTACACATATTAGCTTAAGCTGTCAGCCGAGTGCAAAAAGTAATCAACCCCCAATCTGTTCACTTGAGAATCTTAGTAAAACCACATACCTTGCGAGGTACAGACGTGCAAAGATTAAAAGCTTTGCAATTACTACACCTATCAGTATTGAATGTGTTAGCAATATTACAACGGAAAACACACAAACTCAAACTAATGACACGCGACCGATACGAGTGACTACCACTGATACAGATGTACAAACGTCGAGGCGTTCATCAAGACAGGAGGTACTAAATTTCTTGCATTCGGGAGATGGTCTTCATTTTTTTAACAAGTTGGAGGAGTCTTCAATTTCCAATTCAATGTGTACGAATTTTTCATCCTCAGAAGGTGCGGTAGAGATGTTTTCCAATTGTAATAGCTTTGAGTATATATGTGGGAACTTCCAAGAGCCCACTAGGCCGGCGACAACTGCTAGCGTGAGTGATGATCAAACACAAGATAAGTCACTTCCGATTCTATCAAATTCTACGACTGTAACCAGTGAATTATCCAGTGAGTATATTAAAGGAGTTTCCAGGGTGTTTTCAAGTAGTACAACAACGACCAAAGAGGACACACCTGGCACTGATATGCAAAAGTCGCTGAAAATGATGACTAAGTTGATGAAATCGAAAAAGTATGATGAGCATTTTAAGCAAGTGTGCATTAGGAAGTTGGCGAGGAGGCTATTGCGCACTGAAGAGACAACAACACCTGTAGAACGAAAAATTGAAGCTGTTGGTTATAAGACTAATGAAAGTGATCACCATACTACTATTTCTACGACTACTAAAGTTGTTAGCGGTAATACCCTTAAAGACTTGCCTTCAATCCACAATGAAAGCGATATTGAAGTGAAACCTTCCACATTAAAGAAACAGATCAATGCGGACTGGAAAGAAAGCTTGACAATGTCAGAGAAAATGTACGCGTCTATAGGAGGCAATAATGCTCCCGCGAAAAACTCCGATCCAAATCTCAAAGAGTGTTTAGTCGACTTTGCTAAACGGGAACGTGAACATCAACTGGATTGGATCAAAAATGAGATTCAGCATTTAGCGAAATTGAAGAACGTGTTGGAACCGAAAAACAAGAAATCAGTGAATACTAAGGCCACAATAAGTGCATCGGTTCCAATCATGAAACATGACTTGAAGAAAACAACTTCAGTCTACTTGATAACAACAGAGAAGGCCAATGAAAGTTGTGATAAGAATTGTGGGATGAGGGCTTCACGCAATGTAAATGGAGAGATTGATTTCCACGTCCATAATAATCTAGGAGTGCAGGATTACAAGTTTAAAGAGATAATCACCAAAATAACGCCGAAGGATGAAAATCAGGAACCTAGATTCTATATTGGGAGAGGAAACTCTCAGGAAGAGCAGCAAAGGAGTGGTTCTGATAAGCGCGTGATTGATTGTGTGAAAGATGAGGCTTTGTGCTCGACTCAAACGCAACCCATTAAATGTAAGAAATGCAGTTTGAAGCGAGTGCAAGCGCCATCTTTAACTGCGTCTGAAAGGACCCATTCTCGCGGTGTGTTCGACACGTGTAAGACCTGTTGTCCATCGCGTGTTGATTGTGTTTCAGAGCGCCAGGGGCACCAGAGACCATGCATGAATATTTGCACCCGCATGGGCAGCGAAACCACTTCAATGATGCCATCATCCAAGCGTCGCCAACCCGGCCATAAAACGCGAAGTCGTAGTAGAACACCACCTTCTTCACCAAGCACTTCAATTACTGATGATACATCGGGGTATCCTTTGCGTAAAAAGCCACCGAGAAAAACCTCTCACAGGAGGCGACATTCGCGAGTGAAACGCGGGTTTATTTCGGAGCAATCCGAAGAGTTGTCCGTGCAGGGGGATGGCAGGAAATTGACTCCTGCGTCTCCAACTAAAAGTGACACGGACACTGAGTCCAGTCATTACGAGTCGTTGACCAAGTACCAAAGCAATGCGAAGAGCGTAACGCATCCCAGTAAGGTGGCGCCTGTGGAGGAGAGGAAGCTGAGGGATTCATTGAACCATTGGAGCAATGGGGGATGTATGGAGGGCATAAAGTATGAGTTTGGGAAGATATCTGGCATGAATCTGCTTAATTTAACTAAGAAAGATAGTTATAAGCAGTACAAAGTTCAGAAGCAGAAAGAGAAGGAGTTGGCTAAGGAGAATAAGAAAAGGGAGGAGATGGAAACGGATAAGGCGGCTAAGAAGCCTTTCAAGGAGAAACATCGGGACCATGATCGAGAATGTCATAGAGATAAGGATAGAGAACACGAGCGTAAAGAGAAAGATAGAGACAAAGATATAAAGCAACAGTCAGTGACACCTTTGAAAGACAAGAAGACATATCGCGATCGGGAAAAACATTATACCAGCGATGCTGAACCAAATAGCATTACCGATGATGAAACTCAAAAGTACCTTTCATTTAAACCAACGGTAATTCTTCCCAAAGAAAGGTTTTCTCGAGAAAAGCACTCGAAACATGCACACAAAGAACATTCCAATACTAGTGCGAGGAAATCTAAACCTATTGAATTAGGAAGTGATTCTCTGCACAAAATTCATACACGGGATCTATCTAAGTCCCATCGAAGGTCCTCTACGGCAACTCCAAACAAAACAAACACTACAACCATCCAAAATAATAGTACAAACTCTTCAATGAATGTTTCTAAAATTGGTCCTCAAAATCACTCAAAAACCGACTCTGAAGTAGTCAAACGTAATCAGTATCTAACCAAAACCAAGGAGAAAAGGTGTAAAACAGATTCTGAAGTGCCCAGTTTTGAACGCTTTACGAATACGGAAGGCCCCTGGCATGAGGAAGAAGATGAAGAGTATGACTGCGGCACCGGTCTTCTGGGAATGGACAAGATTAAACCGTCGAAGACTGGAACGGTGTCACTGCAAACAATGGAATCTGGCCCGATACTAGTGGAGAAAGGTGTGATGAAATCCAATGATTCTACAAGTATTTCGTCCAGGGATATGAAGGTAGGACAAGAGAAACCATTGACAAAGCAACAGGCCGTTGGTGATGATGATGTCAAACGTGGTGCCCAAGAGACAGCCAGTCAAATATCAAATGATAATCCGCAAAGATCAGGTGCAATTAATTCTCCAGTTACAGCCATGATCTGTACGCCTATACTAGAATCAAAGGAGACAAACGCCGAGAAAGATCTGTCGGTGGTCCCACCATTGGCGGTTACCGAGGATAGGCCTTTCAAGATGGTGAAGGACATGTCGCAAATTAATTTGCGGAGTGCCGTTGTGATTAGTAGTGTGGTGACGTCGAGTGTGTCTAATCCGGAGGATAATATCAGAAGGCTGGTATTGGAAATGCCGTTGTACGAGAAGGAAGAAGATGGTAACTCAGTAAATTGTTGAATGGTGAACAGGTATATACAGATATTTGTTCCAGGTTTAATCACCCTGGTTGAGAAGAAGTCGGCAGACCTGGGAAAAAGGAAAGAACATGATAGGAGGAAAGAACAGGACGTCAAGGATAATAGTACCTTCTCTTCGTTGTTGTCCTGTAGCTGTCTGCAAACTTCCTCGTCACGGATTACCAGCACTGTTGTTACCGATACAGAGATAATGTGCTCGTGCTGTGGAAAATATATAATCAGCAGTGAATCATCACTAGTTATAGGTGGGTTGTAAACTTTATTTTTAAGTCACGTTCATGTTATAGTTGGCTATAGCTGTCAAACATAATTTTGTTATTATTTATTGTAATATTTTAATGATTATTTTCGTTACGTTTCCCTAAGATGGATCTAAATTTCTCCGTTCAAAATTTCTGTAGTTTTGCCAACTTAAATCAGTATGATATTATGGATTCAGGTGACCAGAATGGTTTCTGCTGGCCATGCTATTGCCAGTCAACAAAGCGCGATTGGAACCCAGCAGATCCTTTTTTCCAGCAACCGGACCATATGTGCCAATGCTACAATAAAATCGATGATAGCGCTTTGGAGAAGATCCGCGAGACGCTACGTCAATTGGCTGAAATCGATAAAGCCGAGGCAAAAAACGTAACTGCTACCCCATCCGCCAGCAAACTCCCTGCTACTACCAATGGCAATGGTAATCGCTTGGTATGTCACTCGTGCAACAAGAAGATCAAGCGCGAGGAGCGCGATGGGGTGAAGAAGCCAGTAGCCTACCTCCTCAAATTTGAGCCCGGAGAAGATATAGAGGGTGATGAGAAGCCAGACAACATGGCATCGCTACAAGAGATTAGAGTGAAGGTGCCGCTGAAAACGAACAAGAAGGGGGGTGGTACTCTGGGCACTACAACTGCTACCACCGCACTCGCTTCTGGCAGGAATAAGCACAAGGAGCGAAGTGATGGAGAACAACAGGGTGGTGCCAGTCATGGTCGGCGCGATCCGCGCAATCTACAGGTAAAACACCTGATACGCTAATAAATCTGTTTATTTGATTTGCACACTGGGGGTTTGTTTTACTGCGTTTGCGCGAATGTGTGGTGTGCATGGTTCGCGCATGCGCGGTGGACACACCTACTGGGGGCATGTGGCTTAGTTTGATTGTGTGTTTCTTGAAGGACTATCTCTCGTCGAATCGTCCAGATTTTGTTCGATCGGCGGAGAAGCGGCGGCAATGTCTTATGGAGTTGGCTTATATGCGAGAACAAAGATGTAGGAACTATCAAGAGTTGTTGGCATTCTCCAATGGAGGAATACCGCTGAATTTTCTGCAGGAACAGCTTTCAAATAATAGTAAGTAGGCCGAAGAGGTGCTTTAACACGAGGCATGACAATAATCCATTAGTACCATGTTACCATTCCAAATTTCCTTTGCCACTGACAAGAACCCTTCAAAATTAACATTTGCTTCGTTTTAGAACCTAGGATATTTACCACTAAGCAGATGAAACGAATGACGGCTAATAATTACAAAAAATTGCCGGAGGTGCAGGAAAAATTGTTAACAACAAAACGCGAGCGCGCCAAGCAGTCTAATAAGTTACTAGTTAGCATTTTTAATAAGGTAGGCAATTCGGAGAACTTTTCTAGTGCGCCAGTCCGCTCGAGTTTATTTCTTTCATTTGATTTATGTCTTCTTTGTTTCTTATTATTTTTACAGAAGTTGCGACAGACAGTTTTACGTGGGCAGGCTTCCCTATCAACCAGTATCAATGTTCTTAATTTGTGATTGTTATTTATGTTAATGCGTCACTGATTCTGTCTTATGTATTGTTAAGTGTAATTGGTTTCAAATAACTGAAAAATTATGTTTACTAAAAAAAAATAATATAACATCGGATACATCAGATAAAAGTGTGTTGTCCTTGTCTACGTTTCTATTTCTTTGTTGTGTGATTTTTTGGTTTTGTTTGCACCTTGTATATGTATGTAAATTTAGCAGTTTGGTACTTTTTGGATTTTGGTAGTATGCAACAGATATGGTGACGTCCTATGTGTAGAAGGTTGCATACACGCATATGAAACCTGACGCCGCCATTCACCCTTGAGGTAACTGTCATCTAGTCGGCCATATTTGCCAGTCACGTCCATGCGTACCTTCATTAAAAATCTACAGTTTAATGCAATATCACCTTAAAATCATTAGTGCTCCTTGCACCTTAAAGTGCCTTAAATTAACCTAATACCGTTTCATATCAAGCAATTTATATTATGAATGATGGTCTTGATCACATTGATTCTACATCTATTCCCGGCCATGACTCGGACATCCAAGGGGATTTGTAAATTTTAGAGGATAAGAAACCAGCAGAATTTATCACTAAAGTACTAAAATCACCATTTATAGCCTTAACGTCAAAGTGAAAACGGAACTTGATGAGGAACTTAATCGTGAGGTGTTTTATTTCAACTCGTCGAATCATCCTCGCACTTTTATGAGAGACAATCAACAGTACGAAGTCCTCGGGGCTACGATGTCATTAAACAATCAACTCAGTCAGCAGCGGGGTCAGGTGATGGTGGTAAAATCGCAGGATGAAGAAGAGAACAAAATGGCGATCAATTTAGGGAGTTTGCTTAAGTTGCATATACCTGAGATTAAGGATGAGGAGGACACATCAGCGATGCATTATGTGAAATACAAGTCGGATGAAAATGGGAAGAACGTGAAAGTTTGGGAGTGTGGAATTTGTAAGTAATAAACATGTTTGCCTTTGCATTGCAGATTTTATATTACAAGTGGCCAAAACATGATTAATTTTAGTATCAATCTATACAACAAATGGCAATGGGTTTCTAATTCAGTCAGGTTGCAAATGTACCTGCTACTGTACGACTGGTTGCCAAAATTTACACACTTGCATTCTTTACACGACAAAAGAACACTACACATCAAACATTTTGAAGTAAGTCAAACACCTTTCAATTACTTTCTGATAATACATACTTCATATTACTCTAGATATTTGCTTATCGTTTGATAGATTGTGCATCATGTACATGCAACTTTTAATGCCAATGTATTGGTGAATTTAGGCCATAAAGAGTTCGGGCACCAGTACATCCTAATGCGTCATTTACCAACGCATACCGACGAGAGGAAGTACCAGTGCAAGCAATGTGGGAAAGGTTTGCGCTAGCGCATTTAAAACATCAGTGCAGTACTTTGTGGTAGGGTAATTTGTGCTTTTACTTGTAGCTTTCCGACAAATGTCGACTTTATCCCAACACCGTGCTATTCACTCCAAGCTAAGGCCGTATGTCTGTGAAGTTTGCCAGAAAACATTCAACAGGGTATCTACGTTGATTTCTCACAGGAAGACACATACGGGCTTGAAACCACATAGGTGCCATCTTTGTAACAAGGCTTTTCATCAAAAAGGTAACGCCGAGGAGAATATTACGCGATATTTTCTCGGGGGGAAAGAGAGGAGGGGCGATTTTAAGAGGGACTAATCTCTAAGGTTTTTTGGCATTTCTTAGGAAATCTTCGAAATCACATTTTTACCCATACTAATGAACGCCCATACAAATGCGATGTATGCAATAAGGGATTCAACCAAATGTCCAATCTGATGTGCCATAAATTTAAAGCGCATCAGCGCGCCGACAAACCCAAGTACCATTGCCCTACCTGTGGTAAACTTTTTGACCGCCGCATTGGCCTGCGTAACCATGAACAATACGAACATGGTGATCCTAACCATGCCTCCTCACTGAGCGTAGCTGCCATCATGAATACTAACATGAATCACCACTCAGCTCCCACTTCATCTCATGGTCGAGACGCAGTTACGCCCAGCGTGAAGTACACCAATGGTGTTTTTGTCCCTCGAATTTGCACGCAAGCAATGAAGCATATTGAAGCATTGGGGCAAGTCCCATTTGCTTTGGTCAAACCATTAGAAGGTGTCCCTGTTCTTGTAAGGGTCCTCGCAGCAAATGAGCAACATATGTTGGTACCAGCAACAGCAGAAGACTTGAAGAAGTACGGTAAACTAACTCCCAAGCTGGAACCAGATGTTGAGGTAAATAAGGAAAACTACGACGCTAAAGAAGCTGACGAAGGTACTGTTTCCGTGAGTGTGCCAGTTGTAGCTACGATTATACAACGCAGACGTAAAGGGGGTGTACGGATGATGATTCTTAATCCAGGCCCGGATGCCGAGAATGAGTTCAGAAGCAGCCAGAACAGTGACGATGAGTCTATTGAGGACTTTGACGACGATCAAGATGAGGGAGAGTCCAGTGTTGAGGAGAAAGATTATTTTTTGGATTATGATGATAATTCAATAATGTCTAATCATGATCCTAATATGTATGATGCTGCTGCTTCCTTGATTGACTTGGGAGCAAGACCACAATCTATTGATGTTGATAGTTCGAGTGTGCACATGTTTAATCATGAAGATGTTGATATTGATATTACAAATTCAATGGTTGATCTGGAGAAGGACGAGAATGCTTACGGCCTTATTGCAGAAAGTGGGTATAATCTAATAGATGACAGGAGGGATATTGACAAGGAGATGAAAATGACTGAGGTAGTCGACTTAGGTATCTTGTATCTCCGTAGTGCTTGAATCTATCTTTTGTTTTATTACAGATTGATAGACTTTCGGAACGACTTGCCAGGAACCTTGAAGATCAACCCATTGAGTAACCTATTCATCTCTTTCGTTTCTATTATCATAAAAACTAATTAGTTCAATTCATTTTTATTTATGCTTATAGTACCTAAACTAACAAGTTAATGTAACTTATACCATAGTAACTAGATCACTGTCTCAGTCTATTAATTGATATATTTATTGGGTGGGAGTATCACTAGTGACATTATTGGATGCATTTTGAGTTGGGGTAGAGGTAATACTGTCCATTGCTATCACTTCTCCGGCAGTTATATTATTGGCACTTCTGTTGCTTTGAGTATTAACTCTTACTCGTCTTTCATCCAGGGGCTTCAATGGGAACAAGGCTAGGTATGAAGGTGGTAGGTCCAAATCGTCGTAATTCGGTGGAGATTGCGCTTGTTGAGCTTGACTTACCGTGTTTTCTTCATAGCCGTTGACAATGAGAACGGTAGGAGGTGGTGTTGTATTAGGATCTGATTTGTAGCGGCGAATACAACATTCCCAGACTCCGTAGCAGAGAAGGAAGATGGTCCCACAGAGAACTACTCCTAGGCAAAGGTAGCCCCATGGATCGTATTGCGAGAGAAGGTCATGTAGGGAAGAGAATGTACGAGAATCAGGCGCTGGCTTTGTTGTAGCTGAAAGGAACAGTTTGGGTTTGTAATGATAATCAACACAGGCATATATCTATCACGTATGTATCTTTGAAGTGTAGTAGCGCACACTATACGGTACCGCCGTGCGGTAATCCTAATTCCCCAGACGATCTTTGCTAGTCTCTTATGGAATACGCAACAGTAGGGAAGCTTCTAAACTTTGTGGGAGCAATTCAATTGGACTTCGAATGGGACAATTTTCGAGTGCTTGATGTTTAAAGTAAGTATGAAAAAATTAAATTCAAAGAGAGAAGAAAAAAACAGAAACCGCCAGGATTTTAGTACAAAGTATCAAGAATGATAACGAATTTTTTGTAAATAACTTACTCTCATATTTAGACAATCTCTTAATATCATTCCATGTCCTTTCAATGTCATTAATCATTTTCGGAATGTCTGTTGAATTCTCTGAGTAACCAACCCTTCTGATGGTGTTAGCAAAGTTTGGAATGTAATTAATTGCACCCATGAAGCGTCTTCTCCATAATTGTTCTTGTTCCTTTTCGCAGAACGAACCTTCATCACTTGACTTTGACCCAGGTGGACAGTTTTCATGTCCATCGCAGATTACATCAGTGGAAACACAGAAAATAGGTTCGACGCCAATGCGCATGCAAACGTGTTGATTCTGTTGCTTGCAGTAATCGCCTATAAATCAACTAATTATAACTTGGGTTGAATTTATTAGATTGTTTTAGGTACCACGTCCAACTGCAGTTACAATAACTTTCCTCCCCTTAGTCTGCAATCTATCGTGGGAAGATTCCCATCGAAGAACAGCCTTTGAAGAGAGCATCTCTTCCATCATCAATGCTTCCGATGTGCAGAGATCGCCTTGCCATATAGGTTTTTTTACGTCTTCAACAAACTATACAAAAGGGATAAAAAATGAAACGTATCTCTCATTTATAGAAATAATTTTTGGAATGCTTCGATAATTTGAAGAATTATATTGCAGTATTTGTTAGCTTACAATGTGTAAATTACATGGTATCGCCGCTGACTGATGCGCTTTATGTTTGATTCTAGCAGCATCTTCGAGGAACTGTAGGTGGATAACATGTGTGATTGGTGCTCTGATGGTCATAGAGCAGTAGACGAAATCCTCTGAGGGTCTTAAGTTGATTATGCGTGCTGATTCAAATCCATCTGCGGCAAGATTCAATTCTGTTCTGTTTCCACAGAGTGGGACTTCCTTTACTACAGCAAAAACATCACTATCAACTTATCATAGAGAACATTTAAATGGAGTTGATTGTAGGATGATAGCACCTTCACGTATACATATCTCGAAGATAATTGAAAAGGTCGAAGTTGAATTACTCGTGATGTCAACGAGCTGTGGCTTTGTTAACGCTCATTGTTATTTGACCCATGAGCCAACTGATTGCTTTCAGCACTTCGCAAAGTGTGAATTTTTTTTCCTAGTAAGTTTACTATCAAACCTGTTTCCATTGACATATTTCTAGCTTTTAATTAGATCAGAAGTTATAAAATTTGTTCAATTAATTTACATATGCATCTCTACATATTTACGCCGCCCTGATAAAATATTTGTTTACAAGCAGTTATTTCTTGTTTTTACGCCGCGACGCCACGGTTTTGTCGCGTCCTGATAAGTGATAACCCGCGTGTATCTCTGGACATGGAATTGTCGATGTACTTTCAAGAATTGTACCCAGCAGCATACAGCAAACAAAAAATTTAATTGTTGGACTGTAAACTTAATCGTAATAATTAATTTTTGCTTTTGGCATGACCTTGGCATCTAATCCGTTTAGAGACGCTTGAATTATTTACTTGGTCGATTGACTTTTTAGGTGTAAAGTTCAAAACGCAATGATATTATAGTATATGATGTTTAATGGGGATTAAAAAAATTTAGGAGAATGACTTTGTCAAAGGCTGAAATAGATAGAATTTGAGCGTCATCAATAAAAAAAACCCGAAAATTGATAAGAAACATTTTTAATTGAAAGATAACGAAGATAAAAAAACAACATTCTGGAAACTTTGAATCTATTTATCTATTTTTACTTCACTTACGAAAATGCATAATTTCACCACCTCGTACATTCCCCACGCACTCGGCACACATAAATGCAATAACAACATGCACCAACGTTCTTACACCCATTTTTTTCAAACTTTCTAACTTTTTCTCAACAATGTCCACAATTTAAAAAGTTTTTTCCATCCGTTCATACACTCAGCATTCTGCTCGCGGTTTTAGACTTCGCGACGCAACTTTTTTCTCGACACGATCTTGCCTGGTGCTTTCAGATTGTTCGACTGATTGAGCACTGCAACATGTTGAAAACTTGCAGGCACCGAGAGACATCATCACATAGCATTAATACATAATCTAATCAGCTGCCAACTGACCGATCATCGAACTACAAGCGCCGCAGATTGAGTTACTTACTTTGCGCTATAGCGGCGCGTAATTAATCTGTTTACCAGTTGAATACGTTGAGGATCTTGTTTTAAAGGTTTTCAGTCTTTAGAAGGTTTGAGAGGGAAGATAGAGAGTAAAAATTGGATGTAATTGATTTATGAGGAGGTGTAAATCATCAATCATCAGGAGAGAAGTTAATTGGTTTCAATTTTGTTTTCAGAATGTACAATTTTATATCGTTGGGTTTAAACTTAATTTGTACAATGCAAACCTTAGGTTTGGTAGTTTCAAGCACAGATGGAGTCCAAATGCAGGTTTGGTTGAAATAGTTCCTCTAAAATCTGCATCAAACATTAGAAGTAATCAACGGCGATATAAATAAACATTTATTTTAAACTTGCATCATAAGAAATCTAAGAAAACATACAAAACTAGTTTAAAGTACTAAATAATCATATGTTATGATTATAATGTTATAATTCAGGCTGAGGCACGCTAAAAAACATTCCCATAAAGACTCTTTCAACTTAGTTCGCAAATTTAAATGAACTTCCAGTTTTAATCCTATCCAAAGTCCAACTCTACATCTCAGCTCATATTCTCAGAATACCAGTTTTCACTTGACATCAATAACCACAAGATGGAATTTCCAAGTGATAACCGCTACGAGGAATACATATAAATTCTGCGTAATCCCAAATTTAAAACAAACAAACCCACTGCACATAACTTTCTATTAATGGCTACATTCAATGCTCCCGAAAGGATCACATGTTTTGTTTCGTAAGTATGATACGTCACCGCGAGATAATCCGCCGTGAACTATGGTAAATTCGGTAAACTGGGAAACTGTACTTCCTGAGCGCCGAAATCCGGTAGCCGCGGTTTCCCCGCGCGGACAGCACGCTTTTTTTTGTAGCCACACTCACGCGCCAATGACCATCATTTCAACGAACCGCGACGGACGAATATCTCGGCTAGCTGCGTGAACAAATAAATACGTGCTGGGGCCAGTCGCTGCTGACCAGTGCATTGTTGCCTCGAAGTGGTCAAACACGGACCGGTTTGATAAACTGCGTAAGCTACTGCCCATCGAAGTCTCTAAAACGACGAATTCTTGGCTTGGAATCGATAAAATTTGGTGTCTCAAGTGTGGTTTGTTCAGAAATTAGTTTGTGATCATGTTGAGGGAATGAGTGATTCAAGAAAAGTTGATGCGCATTAAGTCAGACGGAGGTCAACTTCATCAAAAGTGTTGCATTACATGGAATCATCAGTTGTTGATAAATGTTAACAAGGTAAAATAACATTGCATTTGCGTGTAATGATTCATTGGAAGTTAAACAATCTAAAATTTATTATTTCAAGGATTTGATCAAGAACAATCTGATATAAATCCAATC
Source organism: Ecitoglossa quadriceps (assembly GCA_027574925.1). Classification (NCBI taxonomy): domain Eukaryota; kingdom Metazoa; phylum Arthropoda; class Insecta; order Coleoptera; family Staphylinidae; genus Ecitoglossa; species Ecitoglossa quadriceps. The sequence goes on along the minus strand of JAODGC010016109.1, from coordinate 61,751 downwards.
TACCCCAAAGAGATTAGTTCAAACTAAAGTCTACAGATCAATACCATGTACTTCAAACTTTTTTCTCTTGGGACTATCTTGGTAGCCTTGTGTGTGACAACCACTGCAATTGAACTAATCCCATCACACCTCAAAACTGATTTTGGAGATGCCTTAGAAGCAATCTTTTCAATGGGAGTCAAACTGGAATCATTAATGCACACCAACTCAACAGTTCCACAGAATTTTATGGTATCACCGCTTAGCTTGACCCTGTTATTAGGTCAACTCATGTTGGGAGCTGAGGGTAAATTCAGAGACCATCTCTATGAGCTCATCTCCCTGACTCCCGATACTCGTGGATTAACCAAAGATGAGCTCTATTCTAACTTTCACATCCAACTTGGAAGACTCCTGGACAAATTCGAGAAGACTGAGAATCAACAATACATTCTCAATTCAAATACAGCTCTATTTGTAGACGAACGCGTGAGGCTCAAAGGAGAATTTATTTACAAGTCACAAATGGCATACAAGACAGAGATAACTCAACTGAACTTCCGCAAATCGAATGAAACAAAAAAGATTAACCAATGGGCGATGAACCATACAAATGGGTTGATCAAGAGTGTGTTAGATGGTCCGTTGACTAGCGATATGGCTGCAATTTTTGCTAACGTAATATATTTCAATGGGAAGTGGGAACAACCCTTTAGTAGTGAGTTGAACCACATTGGCGTGTTCAAATCTGGAAAGGAATCAAAATCTGATGTGACCTACATGGTCAATTTGTTGGAACAAGTACCTTATGTTGAAAGCAAGAGATTAAACTGTAAAATGTTGGTTCTTCCATATTTGAACAGAGAGTTAGGAATGTATGTTGTATTGCCCAACGAAGGCCATCTACGTGAGTACGATATTAGTAGATTTGCAGATAATTTGAAGACCGCTGATTATCTAGAAATGTTGGCCAATCTCAAAGACCATGATGTTACTGTTAAAGTCCCTAAATTTAGTTTGACTAGTAGTTTAAGTCTGTTGAAACCTCTCCAAATATATGCAACATACAAGAGGTTCATGAATGGTAGACCCACGTTGAGGAGTAAGATCAACACTGGGAACCAAGTCAAGAATGTCCTGGATGATTTGGAAGATAGAAAAGCTATGTTTGAAATGTTTAGGAGTAATTTTAACGCTGTTAATTCAACATCACATATTGGCGATATTATTTTAGAAGGTGCGAGTATCAATGGAGATTTAAGAGTATCAGATGTGCTGCAGCAAATGTCTTTTTCACTTAACGAAGTTGGTACTGAAGTTGCGGTTGTTTCAGCTGGGATAACAGATTATATCCGAACAAAGACATTTAATGCGAATAAACCTTTCATATTCTTCATCAGACATGAAGCTACTGCTGCTACTTTGTTCTGGGGGATAATTTCAAATCCAGCGAGCACATAATTTATTTGCTCATTCATTTTAAACATTTTAAATTTATCTAGGTTATATTAACTTGTATTTCATTACAATAAAGAGGCTTTGTCTTGGTCAGTTGACATATTAATCAAATGGCTCGTAAAAAAAGTTGGCACGTTTGCTACTTGTGTTTTGGATCAGTTAAAGCGCATTTTATGAAACTAGCCAAAAGCAGAGCCTACGAACATAAGAAAACAAAGAGGTTTTGGTGTGTTGTGTATGGATTTTTATTGGGATTATTATTTTATCAATTAATCCTGATTGATTTAAGCTTTACCCCATTTACAACTGTTTTTATTGGCGGGATTATCAGCTTGATGCTCTCAATTGGCATTGCTGCATCTTCTCAAATCAGATGTATATCAATTTTGGCTCTTCCTAACTTTGTAGGACAATCTGGAAGAGGTGTTTTGAAGTCCTTAGTCTTTGCATATTTACTCTCTGGACCAATTGAGAACCTCACTGTAAATGGCAAGGAAGTTGTGAGAGTTTTCGGATGTACAACATCATTGACCTTTAATCTAACAAAAGCCAGATTTGAACTGATGTTCAAACCATTTGCAGAAGCCCTGCTTCAGATGAAAGGAGATGCTAATGAAATTAAAGACACCTTGAGATCAATTCGGGATGTGACAGCTCCATTGACTGGAGAGATCGAAGATGAGGAAGAAATGAAAAAGTTGAAAGAAGAAAACGACTATCTTGATACCCTTCAAGGTAATTCAAAGTTCTCGCAGGAACTTGAAAAGAAATACAAATCCAAAGGTGAGTTAATTGAAGCCCTCAAATTCGAGAATAACTATCTCAAGAAGATAGAATCGAGGTGCCAGGATCAATTCTCTAAAGCTGCTGCGAAATGCAGAAAAATTTTTAATGCGGGTTATGACAGTTGTTATGAGGCTGTGACTTGGGTAGCAGCGTGGCTTTTATGTTGGCCCATGAAGCTCACTTTTATCTGTAACATTGTGGAATCCATCGGAGGAATGGGGAAGTGTGACCCTAGCAAACACATTGAAACTGGGTTTGGAGAAGGGTACGAGTATTTGAAGACCTCTAGGCGTACTTTAAGTGAAAAATTTACAAGTGTTAAGGTACAGTATAAAATTGGGAAGATTAAGACCTTGGTTGATGTTAGGGATGCAACTGCTACAGCTAAGAGTGTAATACATGATGTCAATTCGAAAAAAGGGATATTAATAGGGCTCATGTTGATTTGCAAGAGACTGTTAGCCTTTGTATTCTTGAGGATCATAATTAGTAGCCAAAAGTACCACGATAAGTTTCTCACAAACATTGAGTATGATAACAAATATATTACTAAGTATTTCAAGAAAATTGATGCAAGAAGGCATGCTTTAGATAAGCATACCTTACTTCCTCTAAAGAAGGTAGAGAAACAAGTCCTTGTTGATCCCAGAACAAAAAACTTGCTAAAAGAGGAGAAGCAAATGATTGTACCACAGTTACTGAAAATGTTCCTTGAAATGGTCACTGCTACCACTATAATTCTTCTTGATAGACTCTTCTACGAAGCCCTGGACCTTGTAGCTAGACATGCGCGGGTTGATTTTTATCAAACGGGGCATCATGATATGTTTCTACAAATTCGAGGCACTGGAATGATTGCTAACCTTCTCAGATCAGTTGTGAAAGGATTCAATATCAAAAAGAGGATTAAATCTATGCGAAGCAATGTTGCTTGCCTTCCAAAACCAAATCTTTTAAACAAATACTACATTTTGAAGATTTACGGAACTTATTGTGCTATTTTACTATTTATTTTTATGCAAGGATATGTAGCTAGACTGAGGAGACCCATTTGTGCTTACTTCTACCGAAAAAGAGAGAAACGCAGGGTGTTGTTTCTCTATAATCAAACCCTAAAGAGACGTATTGGGTTCTTCAGACACATGAGGAAAAAAGTTAAGAAGTTAGCAAGGGAACAACGACTAGATCAGAATCTTAATTTGTTTGTTGTCCTCAGAATTCGCTTTCCAACAAAGTGTAGCTGGTTAAGGTTCTTCAAACAAGCCAGAAGACAATGTATTATTTGCAGGGAACCAGAACCGAGAAAACCTAGTGGAGTGCCGGGTGATTTCGAAAAGTGTAAGACTCCAACTTGCTATGTCGTGCACTGTCTTGAGTGTTGGAATGATATGGGAAGAGTTTGCTTTGCTTGTCTTGAAGCGCAGGAAGACAGTGAGAGTGGTGATAGTGATGAAGGATACCATGAATTCGACTAGATATACTTTAAGTTTACTTAGCTTATTTAATAAAATAATTTAATAAAGTCAATTTGCGTCAGTTGTAGACTTCAAGGAAATTGTTGAGGAAGACCAAGAGTCAATTGAAGGCTTGGCTATGTAAAGACCTGTTTCTTTTGACAAAGACTTCAATTGTGGATTAAGCCGTTCATTCTGCAGGATATTGTCTTCTATCTTTGCAATCTCCTCGGGTTGATTCATCTCGGGACGTGAGTTGTATTCCTGTCGTATAGCAGGAAGTAACTGTTGATAGTTATCAACATCTGCATAGTAATCCATGGTATTTGGAGCGGAATATGCAGATCTTGAGGAAATTACACTCCCACTAGTGGAATAACTCAAATAGTTTGCCCTGGAGTCATAAGAACAGCAAGTACGTGTTGTCCCAGTTGATGGACTGTCTTTTAGTTTGGGAAAGGTGACAATGGGCATTTCGTCATAGCTCCCACCTGATGAGGAAGTAGAATACAAAGTTGTTGTAGATGGACTTTTTTGGAGCTTTTGTTGGAGGACTGTAATGTTATTCATGTAGATCAATTCATCTGTTTCGGATTCAAACCGGCGTGGGATGTCAGCAGCTGGTTGTATGATTCTCTGAGAATTTATCACATCTACTAGCATGGGGTTTGACTGAAAGGATTGATTATTTTCTGTGTAGATTTGCTGCAATTGTGGTGGGTTATAAAAGGCTGTGGATGGTCCAGCAATTGCAGTATCGGATGGTATCGGCGTTCCAAGACAACGAAAACTTTTCTTTTCGTCGGCTTTTTGTTTTGGAATTTCTGGGTCTGACTCTGAGAAGTTCACTTTCTTTGTTTTGGAACCTGTGGATTCGTTTGAGGAGTTCTCCATTTTGCTATCTTTTAATATACCACTAGGAGCCATCAAAATAATAGTCGTAAATTTGTACCGAGGATTAAGCAACCTGCAAATTCGTTTCTCCTGCAGGCTATAGATCATCTTATTGTAAAGTTTAGACGTCTCTTTTCCCGGCTCTATAATTTTTTCGACCACTTCCAATGAATCAGAGGAATTCTTTTCTTTTTTCTTAAAAATTATTATTTCTTTAGCTTTTGGCAAAGGTAGTGGTTTAGACTTAGTATTCTCTGCGGGAGAGGAAAACAGCCTAATATTCTCAAATTTTAAGAAACTCGTCACATACTCTGGACTCGTCCGCTCCACTTTTCCAAACCCATCCTGAGTTAACATTTTCATCAACCGCCAACACCTCCCCAGCCGGCCTGCTAACCAATTTCCTCCGGCTGTGGGCAAAACATGAACATCAGTGAAGCAATAATAAATGCAATTTATTTGATTTACTTGTGGTAGCACCAATGCCGCTTCTTCCACTCGCTGTACGATATCCTCCAGAATTTCCTTCACTGTATCTAATAGTTCTACTTGTGTATCTCGCTCCTTCTGCCGATGTTTAAACATTCTAAATGCTTCACTGTCATGTAACAACTCCTGAATGATGACTTGAGCATCCATAATCCGTACTTCATCTGAGACTTTAGTTCCATCATGCGCATATCGCTTCTTTAATGGTCCCGAACTTGGAGAATATTCGTAGCACTCATCCATAACATCAATACCTTCATGGCTTAGAAAGGGATGGACTAATTTCTCCACATCTTTATTAGGCACATAAACAATGGAGTGTTGTAAATTATCAAGGTCAAAGGGATCTTTGGTATTGATAGGTGGGTCTGATCCCGTGATCTTAATGAATTCAGTACGCATTAGGTCTTTTAATTGATGAACCACGGAGCGTTTAGAGTTTTCTTTGGACATTAAGAGATCATTTTCAGCATTTTCAGAATCACTGATAAAATCAGAGGTGATTGAATTTAGATCAAAGTCATCAGTGTCCCAAGGAATTATCTTCCTTTTGTTGACACTGCTTGCTTTTGTTAAGTTATCAGGATTGGATACGGCGGGTTCATATTGGCACTCTTGATCAGTTGTACCGGAATCTTCTTCATTTGTCTGCTGTACCTCATTAGTACCGTTCATATAGCTCATTAGCTTATTTTTTGCTGCGTCTAACAGTTCCAGGGTCATATCAATATCGGCTCTCACTTCTTTCTTTACTTTCTTTCTAATTTCTGCTTCCTGCAGAGAAACTTTAAATGCATCTGGTGTATTGGAAGGCACTTTTAGCATTGCCGATTCTGTTAGTAACAATTGATCTGAATTACAATCACAGACAATAAAAGAATCCTGAACCAAGTTCTTCAAAGAGCTCTTGGCAGTCGAATTTCTCGATTGGGAGTCCTCGTGCTCAGTTTCGCTGATCTTCGACAATAAACTATCAAGATTTGGTAGGATAGATGATGCAGTCTCTAAAAGCAATACTTTTTGAACTTCCAATTCTTTGTGAAAATCCTCAATAAAGTCCGCAGTAGAATGCAAGCTCAGTTTATTAACAACCTGATACAGAATCTCTCTCACCAACACTTTTGATGATTCAGTATAGGTCAAATCACACTCAGATGTCAGTTCATCAATCATCTCGTGCGGCTTGAAAAGCAGCAGAGAGGAATCTATTTTTAGGGATGTTTCTTCAGAGAGCTGATGGTCAATCATAGGGTTGAGGTTATGGTGAAATTCATAGTCTAATTGATAAGATTTGAACCTATTGTAGGTTTCAAATTGAAGGCGAACAATAATTGTTTTTATGATTAATGCTTTATCAATACTTTCCGGCTGGAAATGAATAAATATGTTTGTTTACAAGAAGTTAAAATATTTGGAGAGATGGATAACCTACTAGGTTATTATTATTAGGTCTCACGATGGTTTCAACCGTCCTTTCCATTGTTGCAGTATCCCCATTAAGAAAATACAAGGGCATCTTTGATATCTGCTCAATGGTTGTCCCTAGAGGAACTGCAATGGTTCCTAAATAATAAGGACCTCTTTCTGTTGTCTTAAAAAAGTATAATCCATTCCAAATTGTTGAAGATTCATGATTTTCTTTATTTGGTATTACTTTTAACTCCACATGAATTTTGATATCTTTTCCTCGGACTCCTTGAGGAAGTATGATAGACATTCCTAAATGGTTTTTATTGATATCAACGGCATTAAGTGGTTTTAGATATGTACCGATTTGATTTATTTGGGAAATCCTTTGATTATTAGAAGGTGCAGGTGCATTACTTTCGCTATCTAAGGACTGATCTAAAAGAATCAGAACTTATTAGAATTAATCAGTATAACTTTGTAAAGTTTTAGCTGAATTGGATACCAATAGCAATTCTGGCTTTAGATCTGATCAACGTGAGGAACCAATTCTTCCACGTCGTCAACCTGCTGATCTTCTTCTGCTTGATGCTCATCCCTGCCGTATGAGAGTGTTTGCTGAACTGGTCCATCTTTTCATCGTTGTCCACTATCTGCTTGTGCATAAGCCAGAATCGTCTGTTGGCTGTTAGACACGATGATTCCAGTGGTACAGTACTGTGTGTAACAGAAATCAACTGATTATGGTACAGGTAATTGTGTGTGCTTTGTTGGTGTTTTGTAAATTACCTTTTATTCATGCTTTAAGTAGACGTACATACAATTTGGCGCGGACGAATGGGCTTTTTGGAACCCGTGGAACTAAAGTCACATTTTGCTACCTGTCGACGGTGGGTGTTGACCTGTCTAAGTCGTACGATTTGATTGCCCAGTTTGTTTATCTGTGGTTGCTTGATTGCAAGTGGCATTTGAAATAATAGTTTATAATTAAGATGTGATAGAGAAACACAGGGTCCAATCAACTTAAATAATAAGATATAAATTTTGATTCAGGAGGAGGCGACCTAAAAGCTGCGAATTTTTTTGATTCCAAGCATCTCAACTAAATCTTTTCACAGATTTTCAATGACCATTTGTTAAAAAAAAATGGATTGCATATTGCATTTATATTTATCATCTATTACTGTTTCGTATGCATAATATGTTTTTTCTTGATTAATTCCAAACGTATCCAACTTACATTGTTTCTGTTGATTGTTTTTTCCGACTGTTAACTCAAAACGATTTAACTTAACTCACTTGCGTATTCATGAGTTGTACGTAATAATTTTCAAGCACTATGAAAGCATTCATGTAACCGGATGTTTGGTCCTTCAAGAGACAAAACAACCATCAATACATACTATTAATTTCCGTCAATTTTAAACGTAAATGTGTTGACTTAAGTCTAAGTCATATGGTCGTTGCATTGTAGTAAATCATAATTTGGTACCAGAGTAACTTAACTTAGCTTGTTTCAGTTTACGCATATTAGCATGCCTACGTGATTTATTGATTGTCATGCTTATTTAAGGCGTTCGAAATATAAAGTAACCAAGCCTCTTATTTAGTCTATAAGTTATATTGTGTATTGTTTTTCGGGTGGGGTGTACTAATTGGTCTGCTCTATATCATATTCGCACTCTTTTCAAATCATTGCATTGTAGTGCACGTGCTCAGTATGTTTATCTATCATTTTGGTAGTTTCTGTTTTATTTGCTTTATTGTGGAGTTGGTAGCAAATATAGCTGAGTAAACGATGAAGCCACAATGCAGTCCGATGCAGCCCAGTCTGCAACCAACTCACGCACCAGCAGCACGTGCAGTGGAGGAACTTTACTGAAGAAGTAAAGTGCGTGTCTTACTTAGTTTTTGAAATTTTTCAAACTCGGTACAACAGAAAACACTAAAAGTTGGTGCTATAATTTGTAATACAGAAATTTAATTAATTTAACTTTCTAGCGTTGTTAACGTTATTTTCCAAGTAATGATAGTAGTGAATGAATTTGCTAAGTCTATTTTTAGTGTCGTTAACAAGGATCAACGTAAATTACAAAACTATAACTGTGAAATAACAATCCAAGCGAATGCGAAACATACAACAAATGGATCAGGTTAGTACAATATTTAAGTGTTGTTTCCATACTTTTATACAGTTCTGCACTTAAGTTGTTAAAAATGTGACTTGACTTGTAATAAGCATGGCAGTAAATTAGCTTAATTGTGTTTTTGTGGTTTTTGCGGTTTATTGCAACACTAACTACAATTATAAAAGGAAAAACGAAATTCAAAGCAAAACAATAAAACACAAAAATTTTAATTTTTAGGATAAATTTACTTAGAAGGTAAATAACTTGGACTGTTTTGATTTCTTTTAAATTGCCAACAGTATTTTCATCCTACTAAATATTGATGCTTATTTCCACCTGCCGCTTGCTGTGAATGACAACCCAATCAGATGCAAGCGGTGTGTTTTGGAATGAAACTTAATTAACTTTTATTTTTTGTACAATACAACACATAAAATCGGAACCACACGTGAACTTCTTACTAGATATATGCACAAGATTTTGTATTTCCGTTTACGACCACCCGTTTAACACCGAAGAAAATAAAGAATAAAATCAAAACGTGAATTAAAATCACCTGTGACTTAATGCAACGGCATACAAGCAACATGGTATTTTCTGCTTGCACCTTTAGAAGCTGTTTTAAAATGATTCGACCGTCAGAAACATCTGCATCCTTTCAAGAAAGACAATTACAAATGTGTTTTTTATACACAACCTTCTTTGTTAACGAAGGGCAAGAGTTTTTAATCGAGATTTACATTAATATTTACTAACGTATCAAGCTATCATCAGATTAATCACATTATTTTGCGTGTTTATGATTTAAAGGGAAAAATAAACCACATACAGCTTTCCTGTTGCAAATTGTTGGAGAGGCATTGCCATTAACGCTTCTGCAATCCCGCACGTGCATTACGCGCAAACCCATCAATTACTATGTCTTATATCATTATTGCCAACGTGACACAACTCAGCATAAATTGAGCTCTTGGTACAAAGCTGACCGCTGCAATAAACGTCACAATTGACAGGATCCAAATGAAGACTGATCTACGCAGTCTAAATACCTTTGGTTGTTTAAAAACAAAAATTGCCATAAATATCGAGCCTTTGTTTTGATTTCCAATTAGCATACAGGCGAAAGTGACTTATGCCAAAGCGACTAAATCATAATCCAATTTGCATTTACTTTCAGTACATGTTAGAAGTAACCAATGTTATTACAGTTTAATGACTTGGGAGTTAATTTAAGTGCAGCTTTCTTTGAATAGCGTGAAAGTCTACCAAATCAGTTCCTGGTTAATGAATCACAACTTAACTAATATACCTCAACAGATATCCGAAAATGTTTTTTAACAAACTTTTTTTAGGGTTTCTTAGGTCTTCTTAGGTCAAATTGACCGTATTACTCGCATCATTTACATTGCACCCGGCTGATGGGCCCTCGCGGGCGACAGGTGTCCACCGAACACCGTGCACAGATTGGAAGGCACATGGTGCGGCAGCTGCGTCGCTTCATCGGGTTTCATCTCCGCTACAACGTAACTTAACCGCTGTGTTACTTCTCTTGCTTCATTTGGTGAATCTCAATCGACTCTTGCATTGGTTGTAGATACCGCACACCTGGCCCTATCGTCAAAATCATAAAAACATAGCAACTTCTTCCAATCTCTTATTTATTCCATTCAAAAATTTCACAAATAAATAGGAATTTAACATACTTATAAATTAATACTATCAATTATATCTCAATACTGTGCATAATATCTGCGACATTTTTGATAAGTCCATCCATTCTATCCGGTACCTTCTGACCACTCTCCAGCCTGTTTGCAATGGTCTTAATCACCCTCCACGCGAATTCCACATCTTCAGCGCGGGTACTATGGTTAACACAAAACCTGATAACATACTTTCCATTAAAATGACATGGTGTGAGCATTATTCTCTTATCTTCATTAATCTCCTGCCTTAATTCTTCAGTGGCATTGTTCCCAGCCTTCAAGGCGAAAATCACCAGACCAAATCCAGCAGTTGGAATTGTAAATCTTTCATCTTTCTTCATTAAACTCTCGAAATACTTTGCCAACATTACACACCTTCGGATATGTTCTTGGATACCTTTAATTCCAAATGATTTCAAAGTCATCCAGACTTTTAATGCTTTAAACTTTCTGCCATTCCCAATTTGCAGCTGGCTGAAATCAATCGCTCTCGTTTCTCTACTGTTCTTCAAATATAACCTCTCTACGTGTAGGACGTCACAAAGCGCAGTTGTGTCTTTTAGCCAGTAAGCTACCACATCGAAAGACATCATGAACCATTTATGTAGGCCAACAGCAAATGATTTAGCATAGTGTAAACCTTTGGAAATATATCTTAATTCAGGGCAGGTTAAAGCAGCTCCTGAGTAGGCAGCATCAACATGCATCCAGATATCATATGCTTCACAAACTGGGCCCAATTCATTGAGATCATCCCAGGAGACTGTGGATGTTGCACCCATAGTTGCAACGCAGTAGAAAGGAATGAGTCCTTGGTCTATGTCTGATTTGATAGCATTTTTTAGGGTTTCTTTAGTGACTTTCCCTTCATAATTACAAGGTAAAATCCGGATTATTGTAGTAGTCATAAGACCGACTTTCTCAACTGAAGAATGAGATTGGATGGAGGTGTAAATCACCAGCTTGTCTATAATCTCTCCAAATGTCGAATGAGGGTGCAAACGCTGCCATCGATCAATTGCTTGTTTTCTAGCTGCCGTTAATGAAAGGAGTGTTGATTCAGTTGAGGTATTTTGTATTACACCACCACCTGGCCCTTTGGAGCAGTTGAGGAATTCTTCTGGGAGGTCCATCATCTTTCCTAGCCAGTTTAAAACGACAGTTTCTAATTCAGTCATAGCTGGACTAGCCTCCTGCGGAAGATAAAACTTGTTTAGATATATTTTCTTTGTGTGGGAATCCAGTTAAAGGTTTAGGGAGGACGTAATGGTGGTACTTACCCAGTTAACACCAACATTATTAATCCCAGCCATTAACAATTCACCTGCCATGGATGGGTAGTAATTTCCAGCTGGAAAATACGCGTGGAAATGAGGAGATGCCCAGTGAACAACTCCAGGTATGATTTTTTGTTGAAACTCGGCGAAGATTTGCTCGAAAGAGGTGCCTTTTCTAGGGCACTCTGCTTCCATCATTGGGTGGAGGTATCCAGGAAGCACATTTGCGATTACATTTCTGCAATGACATAAAAATAATTTATTGATTATTACATAAATAATAATAATAACTTAAGTCAATGGTATATACTCATTGCCACATGATTGTTTGTACTCCACAATGAACCTGGAGACTTTATCAATGGCATCAAGGAACTCTTGGTGATCCATTTTTTGCTAAAGCTGAAAATAATGAATTGATAGTTAAATAAAAGTGAACTAACGCATCTTCATATAATGAATGTTACACGTTTTGTAACCAACATCAACGAGACACTTTAGCTAAAGTACCTTGGTGCTCAACTTTATATTGATTAATTCACTAGAGTGATTTTTACAGTACTACGTCGGTAATGAACGCGCACTTCATTTAAATACTAACTGCGCGCGTATGTCCAATATACGCAGAATTGCTGGGTATTTACATATTTCACATTGCGTCCTTGCTCATGATTTAGATTCCAAAAATACAAGTTTTGACATGATAATTAGCAATTACACAGTGTATACGAATGAATTAAAGTAATCTTGTTTCTATTTTAGATAATACTTATCTGTAACTTATTCTATTATCATAACTCAGTTGAATATATCACTCTAAAGGAGTAAATCAATGCGAAAAGGAAATCAAAGGAAAAGAAAATAAACCGAAAATTTCTTACATAGGGATTCGTCAAGCTGTCAGATATAGTTCTTTGTGGCAATTACAATGCAGATTTATCCATAATTCAGATGGTTATCATATTCACTGTGGACGACATCATGAATTGAACATGTACAGGGCAATGAGTGTAAATGTTGAAGTGGCAACGGAAGGGAATTCTTTAGGCAGTAGCAGGAAGTAGTCGTACGTTAATTATTGAGGGCTAGGAGAGAAATCATTAGAATGCTTAAAAAAATGCATTATATCAAGGGAGGTGAAGAAAACAGGAGGAATAAAAAAGAGAGTTCTTGTAATTTGAAGTAGTTTAAGACATTATTAATCTTTTTAATATATGTTGCGCAGAATTACATAGTTTATGAAGTGTCTGGTTTAATGTTTAGATAATTTGCGTCATCTGTTCAGTGTCTACTATTTCAGAAGCAGTAAAATAATAATCTATTGAGGCGTTTACACCCATCTGCTTCATCTCAGTTGGTCTTACTAATAAAAACCTGAAAGAAATAATCAAATTTTATGTAATTCAATATAGTTGATTTTGTAATTTGTACGTATAAGCTGTAATATGCTTCGAATTGAACAGCCCACTTCAAATTACTTGGATTTTTGGTGGGTTAAGATGAGATTGGGAAGGGTAAAAGATACACCAATAACACCTCATTGGTGAGGTTGAGAAATAAGCAGAAGCTTGGGCAGTGTGATCAAGCCGAGGATTTGCAGCAAAAAAAGTTGTTTATGTTTTCAGCGAAGCATCTCAGATCAAAACAACTGAGATGCGCTGAGTGCCTAGACCAATCGGGTCTAGACTGGAATAAGTAGGTCCGTAAGGTGCTGCCCTCACTTTCAATACTTTCTCCAGTACACAAAAATGCCTTTAATTGGTATTTTCAGGAGACGTGAATTCCCACTCAGATGAGATAATATCCTAGTTATTCTTACGGAACCCCGTTCCAAAATTGCTAATAATTTTACCTACCAGAGTTATTACCGGTATATTTACAAGAAATTTGTAATTTCTTATAAATCTTTGCTACTATTGAATTACTTAATTTCCTAGAACTTGCATTTTGCATTTTGAAACTTAGTAACAAAGCGGGTTTTCTTCTTTTCTTATGAAGTTATTTTTGCATGAGCAGTAATAATTCAACAACTCGTAACTCAATGTGGGTTAATCCCGGATTGCAATGGACGGTTTTTTCGTACGCGTACGCGCAATTTATTACAATTACGCGTAGCCACTATATCTAGGTGGTTCCAAATAAGCATACAACCAGTACCCTCATGCCGGTTCCAACGACGTCTATTTTTAAGGCGTTTTATAATTTTGCTGGAAGTGTGCATGATCCTTTTATAAAAGTCGCACCTTCTTTGCACACCTTGCACATGCAAAAAGTTGGGTATTACGAATATTATGTTGGTATACCTCGCTTGTGTAATGAATTGTTAGTGTTTCATCCTATAAACAACACCTAGTGAATCAACTACATTGCAAATGGGTATTCCGCACATGGCGGTAAAATGAGAATATTAGGCATATTAAGATCTTATTGGACTGTTAACAATATTTCCAAGAGGAAGCTTTTGCAAATAATCGAAACAATGTATGTTCATTGCGTTTTTGTAAGTAACTATCCCGTATTTGTATGACAGGTGTATATTTTATTATTTTTTAAGGAGAACAGATATTTATTGGGAATAACTGTGTAATAATTCTGTACGTAAAGAGGGAGGGGAGACAAAAATGATGGGGTTGTTATTGGGGAAAGGGGGAAAATGAATTATGGTTGATGTCAAAAATGGCTATTAAAATAAATGGTGCATGGTTATTACTATGTTTTTTTAGAGATAATGCACTTTTTATTACTATAATCTCAATAACAGACACAGTAGTAGTGGATTTAATTGAACATGGATGTTTTCTTTATCACAAAACCATTCTTAAGCTGTAAGGAGGTCCTAGGTTTAGAAGTTGTAGCAGAAGGTCTAGTGATTGAGGCTGAGAGGGTCCAAGAGCAAGGAGCAGAGAGTACAAGAGGACATAGATGTTCAGACTGCAACAGAGACAATTGATTGAATTGAAACCGAAGTGAAAAAGAGGAATGTAGGGATTGTATTGAACGAGGACAACCAGAAGAGCAAGTGGTGAGCGCGAAGGGACCTCTAGAATTGAAGGGGTGGAGGAAATATTGCAGGGCGAAGAACCTGCCTCTATTAAATTGGATTTTTAGTGCACTCGTCCACTTCTGTCCAGGATTATCCCATCAATTTGCAAGACTAACAAATTTTTACTACGTTTTTATTGAACATTACTATTGATTTTGCATCAGTAACAAAAGTGGTTGTCTATGAATACCAACATAACCAATATTCTTCTTTGTTTCACTGCTTGTCTATCTCCATCAAGGATGTACATGAAACATGTTATTGTTTCTAATGTCTAGGCATTCTGCATGTAAAATACTACAACGGATATGTCTACGGCCGTAGTGGAATATGGACGCCGTCGGAAGTGAATCCACGGCATCTATTGCACATCTTGCGTTTTGTTTGATTCCAGACGTTTTGATTCCTATTATGATCCCTGCATTGTGTTTCTGGATTTATATGCACTGGTTGGATGTTTACCCCAAAGCTGCAATAATCTGCATTGCATTAATTTCCTACTAAAGACATTTTATCGTTTAGTATCTGGGAAAATCATTGGTTAATTTAGATGAAAAAATGAAGTAGTTTAACGTTGTCAAGTTCACGTCACTTGTGACAAGTTCACTCGTCACCAGTCTTGCTGCACTTGGTGACACTCAGTGCTAACTCATTGTCGCTATCGCTCTCCTCGTCTGGCACAAGCTGCAGGAAAGCACCCGTCAATGCTTTATGTACTTTTAGCACTCTTTGCTATACTCTGTGCGCATTGTACACTTTATGCTCTTCATCCTAACATTGTCGGCATCATTTAATGCTTCGGGCTTTGAGGAGAGGACACAAGTGTTCCACATGTGGAAGAGCAAAAAAAGTCTGCGAAAAGGAGTAATGAGGTCAACATGAACACAAAGCTAAGAGTGATACCAACCAAAATAGCATGCAAAGGAACTATACACAATTAAATTGGTTTTAAACGGACAAAATGAATTTCAGTTTGTGCAGTAAATGCGATTGTATGATTCACGAGACTTGATGTAAATGCACAAAGCATCAAGCTGATTGTTCAATATTCAATAGACCACTATGATTGTTCAGTTTATCAGTGCTTGGTCTGTCACTCACTACTCATTGTGTCTTGTATTTGGACCTCACTTTATCCACTTTAATCCGATTTGTGTGCTATTCCTTCAGATATATTATGCAATCCAACGTACACACATTTCTATTTGATACTGGCTTGCCGCCAATTTTCTATGTTGCTTTTACCCGCTCGTCCATTTTCGTTTGATATAATCATTGATATGAATGAACAGTATTCCCTTTTGCTATCGGAACATTTTCTTTCAGCATCCTGGGAGCCCGAGACGGTAACTACATTGTTAGCTTTCTTATCAGCCTGCTTTCTATTATATTCTATTGCTGGCATAATACTGATTTTCTTTGGTGGCCGGAAATGATATTATTGGCATCGTCCACAAATTGTATTCTTAAGTTTTATGCCACTATTTCATTACGTTTTACTTTTCTTTTCACTTTGCAAGCTGAAAATTTATTTTACTGCATCACTAACTGGAATAAGCTCAATGTAAAGTGAAAATGTTAATTGCATATATCAGTCAATTGACTTAATTCACAATGAAAAATGAGAGTGTCCGCTAATGAATTCAGTTAATTCTAATTGTTTACTAAAAAATCAACACTAAACCAGGTGTGTTGATTTAATTTATTTATACATTCTTATAGGCACTCCATATTGTTTTTATTGTTTTCATAAACTGCAATAATTATTTGCTTTGATTGGCGCAATATTTCTAATAATCACTTATTCACTCTACTTTAATTATTGAGCGGTTGAGTATTTTTGTGAATTATCCGGTTGGCGGAAGGAAATTTTGTCCTCCTGTTGATTACGAACGAGCGCGGGGTATCGGAAAAACGAGAATGACAAGACTCTGAGGAGTCGTCATGCCGCATGAGCCAAACGTAATTTCCACCATTTCCCACAACTTCCATTATCTCTCCAATTTTCTTCGCTTCTATCATCTACACGTGCTTGAAATCAGGATGCAGCAAAAGTTTTTTTTTGTAGGCAAAGATAGGCGGTATTTATTTGAACATTTTCTTGAGTTGTTTTCGGAGTTGTAAAATTAGAAAACATTTAAACGAAATTTTTAGTATTTATTTTGGAAAATTCTGAAGTTTATTTGTGAATATGCTTGGCTGTTCATTGGTTTATTGTAAAGGTTCAGTGCTCATGTGTGGATTCAAGTCGGATCAATTGTCGCAAGAAAAAATTATTTTTATGGGGTGTAAAGTTGGGGTGTAAGTTGCGACGTGAAGCAACTGGAAGGCAATACCTGAGAGTTTGTAGATTCCACAATTGTATAAATATATATTCTTTGAGGATTCCTAGAAAGCAGAACACCCATATTTTCCCATTTTTTAGAAAATATTTTATGCATGCGAAAAAATGCAAACAGTACTTACATCATTTTACCAGATCCTATTTAAATCAATATATTTTTAAATTAATTCTAAATTATAATTATAAATATCTAATAACTATTGACCAATGTACGTCGTAATTCCTTCTCTTTTATGACTGATGTCACCTCAGACACCATGCGTTTCCTTAGACCCCAGCAGGAATTTACGACTTGCGGATGTCTCTCGACATGGGGTGCATTTGCACCCTCACTCACGTCTGTGAGAAATCGCAAGACTGCTTCCCAACATTCGTTACTTTTCTTTGGAAACTGCCCGTAAATATCTCACATCTGCGTGGGCGATATGTGAAAGCTGGATGTAGATTCCTTGGGATTGTGTGCACTGCACAGCAATGGCTTTCAGTAGGGTGCAGAAGAAGAAGAAGAAGAAGAAATATTAGTATCTTTCTGTTGTTACAATCCAGGAATTTACCTTAAGCTCTAGACTTTCCTGCTTTAGGTATGAGTCATTTCATCAATAATTCCATCAATATGCTATTTATATTTGGAGGGTGTTACTATACACGTTTGCAGTATTCAAATAACTTTGTATACTAAAATTGAAGATTTTTACAAGAAATTTTAAAGAATTATATGCAAGTTTAGAGTAATATTTAAATTCAGTTCTTTTTTCGCATTGATTACTCCGAGATGCAAAATAAATTTTGTTTGCGTTCGCATCAGCATTGTGTTGACTTAACAAATGCAATTCTGAAGTGACTCAGCTGCACCGTCCGTCCATTTCATCCCTGAGAGATCCTACCGAGATCAGATGCGGTGCAGTCCAGCAGAGAACATAATGTGATTTAAGAGGAAGCCGTTTTGCCTACAGGGCATTCCAAAAGCGCTACCTTAGAGATATCGTTACATTTTTGTTTCAATTTTAAGGTTTAATACGAGGTTATAGGGTATTTTAAGATGACAATTTATTTATCAAAAGGGGAGAAAATAGATGGTATAATGTAGAAGAAATTTAAGATTACTACTGTTTTTAGCGAAGGCATGATGGGGATTTGTTTTGTCAATTTTGTGATTCTTGTGAATTTCAATTTATGCCAGACTAGACACGACAACTTCCAATTCAATATTTTTCGCCACACTACAGCCAACCATCTCAGATTCACCTTAACATGACAAAAAAAAACAAACCAGCTGAAACAATTTCAACACTTTCCTTTTTTCAAATTTATGCTTTTCTTCTAACCAACTAAATTCGGGATGAGAAAGAAATCGGATTGACACTAGTTTATTATAATTCTGTAAGTGGTCAAAAAAGCCAAAAATTTCTAAAAAGCCTCCACCAAAAACATGTCCTCCTCATGCGGTTGCATCGTGAGCGTCGGCGTCGCGACGCGTTGATCGATCGAACCCAACGCTCGGCCTGCGCCTGCGAACCCCCACTCAACACCGTTGCCGCCCTCACTGCCAAAACACCCTTCGACCACTATGCCACTACACCACCCTTTGCACAAACTCGACATCCCCATAGAGACTACAACCGAAACAGAGCGAGTGCGGAAGCGGGAAGATGAATGATACACTGCGAAACCCCTGAAAAGAGACGTACCTATCTAACACCAAGAAACCCAACAGAGATATCTATTTGCTTTCTATACAAAGTGCCTAGTTGTTGGTATTTCAGGCTTTAGCGGTGAGAATTCAAACATAGTGTATATTTATAATAGTAGGGGGGGAAACACCAAGCGTCGGGACGCCGGCCGGCAGACGCGTAGACGCCGCTACGACGTACGCATCGTCCTACGTTGCGGCGCTATAGAAAAATCACGCGATACGCGATTTATACGGTATTTTTAAAGAAGAGATCATTAATTAATTGACTGTATCATATCAAGCTGTAATTAATACGTAATTTATCATCAATTTTAATCAATTTTACTATAGCAGGGAAATATCATCAATATACTTGCAGTCTATGTTAATGGATTAATGAAGAAGAAGTTTAACAAGCAATTTATCAAGTATAAAGTGTGTCAGTGACACATAAACTATCAATAGTTAGAATTATTGTGCATTCGACTGAATATTTCAATTCACAGCAAACGTGTTGTTCGCGATTAGTAATTAGTAATGTGCAGTGAGTGACAATTAGCAACAATCGGATTGGGTTTACTACATTGAAAGGAAACAAGTGTCGACAAATTATTGGAATAGATATTGAAAAATTGTGAGAATTAGTAGGTATAAAGTTGATATTTTAAATTTTGGGAAGGTATAAATGCCGTTTAAAAAATCAAATTTCAGCTCAATATATCAGGAAAATATTTGCAATATTTTTTTCCACTTTTAGTGCAGTTCTTATAAGTTGCAACACTGTTTTGACTTAACAATATTTTATGTAGCGCATTAAAGATATTGTTGGATTGCTGTTACCATTGCTGTGATAATTAATCTCATTAATCTCAAGTATATTGTAATAGCAACATGATATTATTAGCTAACTTTATGGTTTTCATAGTATTTAGCTTCTATAGCTTCTATGCAAGTTGGTGGTCTTTATGCAAGTCCTGTTGTTGCATCACTGTGATTGCAGCTTTTCGCAGGACAATAAAGCGTCTGGAAAGTTTCAGTCGTACTTCCTACATGGAAACCCGAAACATTTTCTTTTGCTTCCTCCTCGAACGCATTTGCAATTGCAATATATTACACCAACCAAAAACTCATACAAACTACCATTAATAACACATTTTGTATTCTGCAATATATAAACCTTGTAAGATATAAATGAGTAAGTTAGTAAACAAGTAAGAAATACTCTAAATATTTTATAGGACAAAGCATGAATTTCAAAAGTGAAATTATACTTTATTGTTATTTTGGATGTGGTTGCATACATTAAACTGCAATTCAAGTATTTTATTCCGACCCAACGACTTGTTATGGTTCGTGTTAGACGATGCATCGCCTGATCCACTCTTATCTTATTTACGTTTTTTGTGAGGTCCGCAGGTAGAGAATCTTCATTCATTGGGTTGCCATTCGCCCTCTTTCTAGCACCAGTAAACTTGTTATTTTATTCTTGTTGGTTCGGTTTATATTTGCATGTCGCGTGTGAATTTGTTATTTTATTACCCTGTCGTTAATTATAAACGAATATAAAAATTTTTATTAATGCGTGCAAAGTGTAAATTGATAAATACTGGCACTTGGAAGAGTAACAGAAAGGAAAAGCTTACCAAAGTGTTCTTTTTTAAATTATTTTGATTTTTCTGTATTTTGGTCAGGCCTCCACTTATTCAATTCTAAGTCAACTTCCTTCTATCTTTTCAATTACACCCAAAAATGGTTGCAAGGAACAAAAAAATTCCTTTATCTCGACATTCTTATTATATCTCTTCCTGCTGAGATATTTCCTCACTTAATTCTAATCCTTTGTCAAACTTGCAAACAATTTGATTTATTTTCTATACTTGACCAAAACTTTTTTATCTAAATTCTCTTGTGATGCAGGTTTTAATAATATTTTTCAGCGCATATTGAATCCATTTTTTAAATTTACAAATTTTTCTTTTGTTTAGAACTTATACGACTATTCAACAAGATCCTGAATATTTACTTAAAGTAAAAGCGTATAATCTCCACTTGAAAAACTCTCCAACATTTAAAAAGTTCCAGAAGACTTTGCTAAACTTTCATGCATCGTACGCTCTAAAAACAACAATTTTAATTTTTTTTTACGCCTGGTGTTTTTTGTGTACGGCGGGGGGCGTCTTACAGCTTGCAAATTAGATTATATACAAGTAATAACAATACTTGTTAGTGTAAAGATAGTAATCACCATTAATCTAATAGGAAAAAGGTCTGGAACTGAATTTATTGTTTTAATTCAATTTCGGTACTTATTAGAAGACAGACTTCTAATTCCCTTGACTATTCACTCCTAAACTTCCTCCCTTCTTAAGGCAGGGATGAAAATGGTCACTTCTAATGAATGCAAACTGGTCAAGATTCCCGAATCCCAAGAATCAATCTTTGAAGAACCTGCGTTTAATGAATCATTCCATAATTAGTTCGTTTCGAAATTAGTTTCTTCAAACTCAAGTTAATCTTTCATTAATAAATTACAATCGTTGTCTATGTTTGGGTGGGTTACGTAGATAGCACCTTTTTAAATAATTACTCAATTTAAATAATTTATCTGCTCAACCTTGAAATGTTATCTATTACTTCTTATTTACGGAAGTTCAATGAATAAATGAATACACAATTGGATTTGAAATTTCTTATTTTGCCCATAGGCGGCATATAGCACTGTCATTATTCTCATTTTGCATGCACAATGCGTACGCTTTGGGAATAATTAATGCGTTCGCAGCTCATAATTCACGCGCGTTTATAAATAAACTTGTCGGTGTGCGCTGCGGTTTTTGTACGAGAAGCGCTTCTTGTTTTCTCTCGAAATCTTCGGAGATTTAAGATTGAAGCTTGCGTGCTTTATGCCCAGGAGCATAAAGTGAAGCGTCATGCAATGCTTAGAATATCGTGACTGGAGAGCATCAGGCATTAAGCTGCAAGCATCGCCTTTTATGAGCACGATGAAAGCGTGATGGAAATTTAGGCAGCGGAATTTATTTCAATCAATGCTATTGCACATTGATGAGGAAAGGAAAAGTTGGAAGAAAGGGAAGAAGGAATGGTTTAAGTGCATAATGCTTTATTTATGCACATCCTATGGGAAATGTACAGGAAATGTTGACTAAATACTCAGGATTTGGTTTATGAATTTGCTTTCTTTTAAATATCATATTAGTAGAATAAATTTCCATTTAATTCAGTTAAATACTCAATAAGACGTGTGAGAGAGTGTAAACAGTTTTCAATTTGTTGTCTCTCTCTCTTCCAATATAGCTCAGAAAGCTATACTATGCTCTGCCGCAAATCATAAGATGCACTAAGTTTATGTTTTATATGTACTTAATATGCAATTGAGTAATTTAAGAGATATTTCATGCAAAGTTCACACGCTTAAATTTGAATTTTCTTCGAAGATGTCACTGCAATGCAAAAAAATAAATAAACTAAAGATATACGTTGCGTTTTATAAGCTTAAAATAAGATTTTCTCTCGAAACCCTTAAGAAAACTTCAAAAATGCTTCTATTTATAGCTTCATTGGAGGTTCATGATGAGCAGATGTTATTTTTATCATTGGAAGACAGAAAGAAAACAACTGGACGAACAAATTTAGACCGAGGAATTAATTGTGTCTGTCGAAAGTACAAATTAGCTATGATTTGACAAAGTTTTCTTTCTAATACAATTAGGTTTTCTAATTTTAGTTTAAGTGTTATGCTTTCCGCTTTAAATTAAATATTTAATTAACGACTAGCTATTGCATTGATTTATTTTAAAACATTTACAATATTTAATCAAGTTATGAACTTGGAATTTGAATAGATTGGTGCATTCGTTTTAAGTATGTTAACTACATTTATTCATTAAATCAGGCAAATTGCCAATTAAAATTTCTTCCTGGTAATTGAACACTACGCAAATTTTGACTGCATAAATCCCAGCAATAAAAAAACTCCATTCCTTTACATTATTCATTTATTATTCTTGCGTAATCCGTGCATTTTATTTTATTCCTTTCTCTGACAATAAAGATGCGTTAGTTTATGGTTGTAATACAGATTTAATCTGATTTTACGCGCACAGTCAATTTTGGAATTGATCATACAAAACACAGCCTGTTATTCTGAGCCTTCAATTTTCTCTGCTGCGAGTATTTACGTGTGGAGTGTAACATGCTGTATGGTACAAGTTGGTGAATTAAGCCCCGTTGAATAGCTGGCTGTACACAGCAATCTTCCTCGGGTTTTCTTCCGAGACATTATGCAAGTAATATGCAGGCAATATGCGAGGGTTATTTGCGATGAAAGCGAGGAAAATGTCCTGGCATGGGTGGTTTCAGATGTTTTTGGAATTTCCCAACGATGTTATCTACATCATCATCATCATCACCATTAACTACAACCTTTACAACATTCAAAACTTTAGAATTCACTATATATAAGGATACACATGTCTGAGGGTTTAAAGGACATGCAGTTTGAAGACTTAACATTGATGTTTTCATTGCAAAACAAGATATGAATTGATATGTATTCATCTTTGTCTAAACAGTATTTCAATTTATTTGTATTTTTTTAAAAATCAACATCCTCAAAAGTTTATTTCTATATATATATATATATTTAAAATTCAGCAGAAATTTTTGTTCTCGCATATATTATTTTTACACCCTCTTGAATAAACTACTCACTTGATTATTTTCGTAGTTAGCTGTCCTGTTAGGAGAAGTTTGAAAACATCACGATTAAATCATACACCAAATGCAATTAATATTGTTAGAAGACTTTCCACTCATTGGTGCTCTCTCCTTGGCTGCAATCTCTTCTAATTACTGATTACTCGTTAAGGAACATGCGCTTGCATTGCTACAGTTTCCACCAAGACCGAGAATATGCAGTCTCTTCGCCGCTTCGCTAATTCTGCACATCCCAGCAGACGAGTAATCATTTAATTTTCCGGGTGATCCAATTAATTATCCACCTTTACCACCACACCAAAACATGTTACATGCCCACATCTACGCCATCAGCATACAAGATTTCCTGCAAGTTGAGCTGGAAGCCTGTAACATTATATGACATGTTTTGATATAACCTAATTTAATTGCTTTTAAAGACGATCCAATTTCACTTCAGGAGAAAATCAAAGCGAGTTTTAAAGTCACGTTGGAACAGGTACACATGTGGTGTGTTTTGCCTTTGCATGCAAAAGTCTTCAGTGTACATGGGCGGGGGTGTAGTGAGTGAACTGAAGTGCGTTTTGTGCGTTTTGCCCGTGTACTTTGAACATTCAACACTTGAGCACACGATTTGGTGTACGCTTGATTGCGGAGTGTTTGAAAGAGGTGGAATAGGGTGTTGATGCGTGTTGGGACGGATTTAAGTACTTTCTTTGTTGACAACTTTCTTACGATTAAAACTTATTCTTGTGAAATACCCAACATATTTGTATTTTACCAAAAAGAGCATCGTGAGTTATTTTTTGGTTATTTGGATTGCTTTTATAGAGTTGATTTATTGTTTCATTAAGTAAAATGAAGTATTATGCAAAGCGTTTAATCGTAATTGAATTTTCAGCGGGTGGCATGCGATGCCATCATCATAACAACTGATATGCGCCCACAGCCCACATTATTACACCTTGCTGAAAGCGCTAAGTGAAGAAATAAAACCCGAGGAGACAGTATTATAGCATGGAATATCTAATTTTACGTGAGAAGGAAGTGAAGTTACATTAGAGATGTATTTTCTGGATCCTGTGATATTTGGATGAAGTTTTATGGTTATAAAAGTTCTGATGTTAAATTCGGAGTTATCATCACTTTCAAAAACTTTATTTCTCACTATGCATAATTCTTAATTCCATTAATTTCTTAATTTTTTATCAAAAAAATGAGCTAAACCGATTGTTCTACATTCGATAATTTTCCACCTTGCCAACTTCGAAGTGCGGTGTTTCTTTCTTGTCACTCTCGATGTGTCTTTGTTAGGATGACTGGCTTTGTTTGCTTGTCCCACTTTGCGCAGCTTGACGCAATAAGTGAATTATTAAGATGTTGTGAAAGCTTCTAGGAAAGCTCAATACACCTGGCGTGTCCTTCGACATACAACTTTTCCTTTCGGCTTTTGTTTTATTTATAATGACATGTTGCGTTTTACAATGCCCTACTTTAAATCCTGTGATCATAACTAAGTTATTGATTTATTCTAGGTGAAACTGGTTAAGTACCCTAAATTTTAATTCATCTATGTCTTCATTGAGAAGGGGCGGGAAATGTACTGCAATTAAATTTATAAATTTGATTATCTTGCCTCCGGGAAAGGAATATATTGGCCTTTGAAGAGCTTTTTAAGAATAAAGACACATGAACCAAGTAGAATAATATTAGAGAACTTAATTTCTACTTCATTATAAGGGAAAACAAACAGAATCACATAAATTTCAATTTTAAAGTATCATAAAGTTAAGTTATGCAATTAGCATATTTTTTATTGCAATTTCCTCGTAAGGAAGCATGGGATACTACCTCTGAAAATACTTTATGCCTTTCTTACAATAGCGGAAACCAATTGCAATCAAAATGGCACCGTCTGCTTGAAATGGTAATACTCTCATGCATTTTACAACTGGTTGCCTACATGATTCTTTTCAATTCCAACATTTTCACAACGTACTATGTTAAAGTGATTCATCTCTTCATGCCAGCAACGGAAATAAAATCAGGAACTAATAACTATCAAGCATGGATTTTACTGCCAACTTCCTTCTTTATTAAAATCTTTACTTATACTGCGCAATAGCACTCATCTGGCTCGTATTTTGATATTCTCCGCATTCTTCCTTGGCTCTGTCAATATTTTCTGTAAATCTCGTTGTAACAAAGGAAAATAGAAATTGATCTAGCATATTGCATTAAATGCAAGTCGCAATTTCAGCCCGCTTCGTTTCCCTTGATGAGAATCCTGGTTGTGTGGCGGCATCCCACTGTACGTGCATGTACAGATTGTGCCTGTTTACGTGTCGATCGGTTTCGACCAAACACATTCATCTCCGCTGTGGCTGGCGGCGGCGCGCTCATTTAATTTTCATTCCGCGCGTTTATTCTTGTTCATTCTCCTTTGTGCAATATTCTTTCTTGATCGGCGCTCGTGTGTTGCGAATCGTGGTGACGCGTTTCAGTCATTTCAGTCAGTCGAAAGCTCAGTTGAAATTGAATTTGAAATCCGACATCCAAAACAAAAGCATTGCCAGTGCTTTTTCTAAATCATTTCAGCTGCAAGTAACAGAAATGCTGGTGATTTCAGCATTTATTTTTCGTTTGATTTCATGGGAATTTAAGGATGTGAATTAAATTCATCCAAAGATATTACTCAGTTTAGTATTACCATTAATTTTATTTCATGTAAAATGTCATTTTAAAAGCTGCTTTTCTTTCTTTTTTTGATTTTGTCCAGTTGGTTGCATACCCATTGTTTAGCCATTTATCACGCATGCACATGGATACGTCGCGTCGTCTGCGATCATAAAAGTTGATTCGATTTCGGATTAATATTTATTTATGGACGGTATGGTGGCGGCATTGTCCGCACACAGGAAGGCATTAAACTTGAGCTTAAACAGATTCCATGCGGGAACATAGACGCTGCCATTGTGGAAATAGAAAAAAAAATGAATGGCGGAAATGGCTGTTCCAAGAAAGTGTAAATATATTTATATGAACTAAATATGAACATCAAATGTATCAATTTATAGAGGAAGCAAAGGAAAGCTAATGGAGTTACAATTCTGTCATAATCTGGGAAAATGCTGTAATTTTAGAGGAAACTTAGGTTATACATTATTTAATATTAATTTTTCACTGGATACTTATTTCTTTTTATGATTTAGGGTCAACTTTGATATATTATTCTTCATTTTTCTACTAGATTTTCTTATGTCCTTCTTAGACCTATTACCTTCTAATGCCTTCTGCTTTGCATCACCTAAATCGTTAAGCCATGTTCCTCCTTTATATTCTCCTGGGGACACTTTGTTCCGGTATCCAAAGTACATCTGTGTCTGCATATTGAACGACCCTTTCCTCGTCGATTGCTTCTGGAATTTCGGAATTTTTGGCACGTGGTGACTACGTAATGGAGTCAATAAAAGTAATTTAGACAGTGGTGGAGTTATGGTTGCTCAGCAACTGTGCATCTGGGTAAAATGCCAGGAAAAGTTAGAATATTGGAAGAAATTTTAAGGACTAAAGTAAAGTTTTGATGGAATTTTTGAGCACTAAAGAATGTTTTTTGATGTTTGGCATATTTTCTTGTATAATCACATTTTTGGACAGTTTGGGATGGTACTAGATTCAGTTTAGAAGCTTAAAAATCAAAAACATTCAATTTCTTTCAATGAGTATGATATTTTCAATGCCAAATTAATCAATGAGCCATATTTTGATTGCGCATTTATTAACATTTCATCCATTTATCTTCTGCTCTTTATTTGCTGCCAACCTTTTTCTCCTGCAATTGTTTGTGCCGATTACCCAGCGAATTTTCACACAACACGTGCTGACGTATGAAATTTTACATTTCCACTTCGCATTGCAGCAACCTTGCACTCCACATCCTGTGATGTATTGCCATTTATGCTGTTTTCGAGCACAATCCATCCCTTTGTGAAACTCCCAAACAAGCAAACCCTTCAGTGTCAATTTGTGCACTCGCCTGCAACTCTCTCATCTGCCGCCCAAAGCCAACCGGGAAATAATTTCCCGATAATTAAATACCTTAAAATATTCAACAGTTTGCTGAAATTGACGGCAAGGTAAAAGCAAAGTGGAAAATGTTCAAGTACAAAACATTATTACCCAGGCTGCAACCTTTTTTGAGCTTGTTGGAATATTGAAAGCGAGTCAATGGCTTTTGTAAGAGAGTAGCTCGAACATTTTCTTTGTTGTGTGTTTTGCTCACTTTGTTTGCATTCGGTAGGAGTACCTTTCAGTTACCTCGTTAACTGCTCCAGTTTCAGTTCACACCTGATTAAACCCGTTCTTTAGCCAGCAAAACATAATACGAAACCCAACACATGCGGAGCATTACAATAGGATATTGTGGGTCACGTACTAGCGAGAACTTGCAAGAGGTACGGAAAGGGGTGGAATTGCAAGTGAGTTAGGTGTACAACAATGAGGAGAATATTCAATTTCTTAATTAAATTAACAAGAATATTTGATTAATGTGCACGTAGTTAGTAAATTCAAAAGGGATAAAAAAATGGGAATGTAGTTTGAATAAGCTTTTATTAGGTTGCTAGAACATTCCAATTTGGAATATGAATGATAAAGGTGTGTTAGTGAGGTGTCACATGCTTCTGTGTAAGAAGAAGGGTGGAGGGTTTAAAAATTAAATTTTTTCAATTAAAAAAACACTAAAACATGTAATACATACAATTTAATAGCAAAATAGTTTTACTATCTACCACAAACTATGTGATTCCTTTATCTAGGATAGGTTTCAGTCTGGAGGACTTCAAAGTAACAACTTTAAATTCTTTATACATAAGAATTTATTTGTGAAATTTAATTAAATTCCCATGGTTTTTTTAAAGTTCTTGTTGCTGCTTCTGTTGAAATAACATTAGAAAAACCTGAATTCCATTGCATTTTCTTTGGAGGTTTTTCCCATTAGCTCTTTGTTTTTCTTCATGGATGCTCTGTGCGTTGTTCCTGCAGTTTCTTTTAACATAAACCTCGTCATACATCTCAGTTGTTTCCTTTGCTTTTTCCCGTTTCCTTTACGTCTTTTCTCTGATATTCACTTTAATGAAAACCTACTAAATTTCAAAAGGTATTGTCTTTGAAATTCTAAGCTTTGGCGTGTTCTTTTCTTCAGTTTTTATTTTTTTAGTTTGTATGCTTTGTATTGGATAATGCATTCTAAAAAGGCATTTCAGAGCCATCAATAAAGCGGATTATGTATTGTAAAATTTGAAAACGACGGAATGATTTCCGTCAATTTTGACAAAAATTTACTTAACGAATACGTTGATACTTTGTATTATTTTTTAAAGATGTGTTGACTCAAACCAAGTATAAAAACAACTGATACACTTTGCACTTTGTTTTTTACCCCCAGTAACAAACAAATCAATCACCCTACTCCAACTTCACCCCTCAACCACACATGTTGCCACTTTTCTTGCTCTATATTCCCTTCAAATCCACTCTGTGTCCTATGTGGAGACAAGCAAAGTACACTTAAAGCTTTGCTTGAAAGCCCACAAAATTGTGTGTTGTTCTTTTTCCGACACATATTGTGTCCAGCCAACTTGAAAATCTTAAGCTGTTAGGCACCGCATAAGATAGAAAAAAAATGTAGAAATAATGTTGGTTAGATAAATGCTGTTAGAGTTCCAAGAAATAAGCAACTTTAAGAAGCACATTCCTCTTGATTAAAAAATACTACTCTGATAAAGATAAAATATTTGGTTATCAATCACCAATGCCTGTTACTATTGTATAGTGTATTGTATTCTGTGCAAATTTAGTGCAGTCAACTATGATTTGGGTGCGTTGAAACTGTTTATCTTTTCAGATCAAAACAACGGAGGTACGCTGAATTCTAGACAGGTCGAAACAAATCCAGATTAAAGTGGGTCCGTGAGGTGCTACCCTCGCACTCATGTTTACCTGGCGTGCAATGAATTTATTTGCATACAAATATTGGGCTTCCTTTTACCCATAACTATTCTTTGTAAAAATATTAACTGACACAGCTTTTCAAAAAATAGGAACTGAACAAGGCAACATGCCGAAAACGTTCTTATAACATCAAATACTTAGTAAGTGTCAAAGTAAACTCATGTCTAAGCCATGAATATCAGACACTGTGTAAGTAAAATCAACGAAACACATATAAATTATAATACTTGTACGAGGAAAAAACCATACTCTTGTCTATACACATTCAGAAAACTTCCTGCTGCAGCACAAAAATAGATGAAACTTTATTTGAAATTTTTTAAAATATCTGAATATTTCACTTCAAATTGAGCTGTTGGTGAGATAAAATCCATTGAATTATATTGTTGAATTGATTAGAGTTCCAAAAAACAAGCATAACAATCACAAGAAGCGCATTCCTGTTGATAAAAATACTACGCTGGTAAAGATAAAATAGTTGCTGATTTATATGCCTGATACCATTGTGTAGTGTATTATATTATGTACAAATTCAGTGTAATCAACTATGATTTGGGTACGACGAAATTGTTTACCTTTTCGGATCAAAACAACAGAGATACGCTGAATCTTAGACAAATCGATACAAGTCCAGATTAAAGTGGGTCCGTGAGGTGCTGCCCTCGCACTCATGTTTACCTGGCGTGCAATGAATTTATTTGCATACAAATATTGGGCTTCTTTTTATCCATAAATATTTTTTGTGAAAATATTAACTAACACAGCCTGTCAAAAAATAGAAACTGAACAAAGCAACATGCCAAAAACGTTCCTATAACATTAAATACTTAGTAAGTGTTAAAGTAAACTCAGGTCTATACGGTGAATATCGATGAACACTTCCTAACTGAAATCAAAGAAAAGAAACGTGTTCAAAAAGTAGTTTAAATTCTTGACGTAATCCTAGAGTGCGGGTTTAGAGTTAAGAGCGGCAGAACATTGATGGTGACTGAGTGCATCGTCTTTTCAATCTTTAAGCTTGTCGTTTTAAAGCATGGGAACAAGGGTGAGAATTATAAAAATCTCCACCCTACATTTTACCCTTCAGATGTGTGAACTTGATGTGCATGTGGCATGTACATGGAGTATGTTAATTTGTTTTTGAAATGCGTTTTAGTTAATTTACTCGAGGTGGGATTAGATAGAGAAAAGCGGAAAGGTGCAGGTGAGAAAGGATTAAAAACACTTTCTAATACTCATAGATTATGATAACTTTTTTTTGATAATTGAAAGTATTTCTTATTTTTATACCTGTAGGCAAAGTAAGAAGATCAAAAGGGTTTTAGCTGGACAACATTAGAGCGACTTAATTAAATATTAATCACAAGTAAATTTATCAACACAGAAGAATAAGAGATATATAAAATGATAGTGAAATAAATATACATTATGATAAAAAGTATTTGCTTCCTATATGTAGCTTAATTTTTGACTTATAGACACAATATTCGTATATTGAAATTTACCACTTAAAAATTCATAGTTGATAAAATCATTAAGATACGAGTTCATAATTTAAAATTATATTTAGTCTAATAATCTGTTTTGAGAAAAAGTTTTTTTAATTTTACATTTGTATTCTATTGGAAATGAAAGTAGCAAGTTAAATGTCACATTCTAATTTTATACTTTTTGGCATTTTTTCTTATGCTTTGCGTTTTATGCTACAATTTCTCACACTCCAAACGTAATATTTATCCAAAAAATATAAGGGTGTAATATTTAAAGCTTAAAGGCTTTAAACTCCGCAACGTCAACGTAGGGGTGCGTATATTGCTCTTCAAACCTTCACAAAGAAGACGCGTAAATATTGTGCGTTGCTGCTGTTTGACAGTTTGTCATCTGCAATAAATGAATGCATTCTTAGCCCTACCCATGCTGAAGATATCCCATTCATGCGACATCCTTTCAAATGCCTAAAACGATGACACCCAAAATGTATCACCGGCTATATATTTAAACTATTTTTAGCTGCAAATTTATAATTTGGATATTTCAGTTATCAATACTAATTTGAAGTACGAAATGGTCTTATATGTCAGTTGGAGTGATTCAGAGAGTTTAATTAAAAAGGGTACAAGACACACACACACACACATACACACACTGTTTTCTAAGTGACAGAAAATCGATGACTTTTTCTTGTACTGTACGATGGCAAACGAGCGTGAAATGAATAAAAATGAAGAATGGAAATTATAATGCAGGTTGGAATTTAGAGGTTCACTGGGATGGATGGATGCTCATTACGTACCAGGTGAATAATGTAATTGGCTGATTAGTCATTGTCAAATTAATCAAAAAGTCAATTTTATTTTTGATGGTTTTGAAACGAGATTTTTTTGGAGAATTTTCAGAATGGCTTTATCTCATCTACAAGTTTGCTAATTCTACTAATTCCCTATCTTTAATTTTTAGCATTTTGTCACACCATGTTCGTTGTATCGCAACTAAAATATTTAATTCTTCATCATATACATTGTAATTACTTCCGCAATCATTCCAAAGCCCGTCTACAGCTGCACCAACACGTGGCACATATGTACGCCGCAGGCATTGCACCACCACCATTCACCGCCACCTTTACATATCATCCCCCATCATGCACATTGCTTCTAGTTACGCATTGCACTCTCTATCTGCCTAGTCCATTCAGCCACATGTTTTGCAATATGCTCATGGTTCTCACTCCTAAGGCCAACATGTTCCCTGCCAGTAGGTGGCGCGCATCGTGGGGGCGGCTGCGTTGCATTTGCCAGCTATTATGCTTCTATTATGTGCGGACGGCAGGCGAGAATCCGCACGATGGTATTCGAGATTGTGATACAATACAAAATTAATTATACATGGTGCTACTAACTTTAGACTAGAGGTATTTAAAGAGGAATTTATTCAAATACGTGAGGGATAAGAGAGTGAGAAATTTTTAAATGTGATTTAGAAGGAATTTAGCATTTTGGATTGCAATAGCAGGGCAAGGAAGGAGGAATATTTGGGGAGAAATTGAGGATTCTGTTTAGAGACTGCTCTGGGTCAGGTATACAATCATATTGACAGTAATTACTCATTGTTATCCTGGATAATAATCTCGGCTGTAGTTGCAAGTCAATTCGGGGCGATTAATTGACTTCATCGAACAATGTCAATTTTAAACCGATTACAATTTAGATATAGTGCACCAAAAAATTGCTAATATAATGGAAAATCCTAGATATTTTCCTGAAAATATTTAAACATGTTTTAAGTGTAAATTCTTTGTTACGTTAATAAATTTGGGTTTTTGTTATAGATCAAAATGGCGCCAGCAGTATTGCACCACCCTTCTGCAGTCTAGCACTGCATACTGCAGCAATTAAGGTCATCTGTGGACTCAGCAAGTCACAATGTCTTCAACCACATCTGGCAGCATCGTTGGCTATGAAAACAACAACGATGTGAAGAACAAACGCCCCAAAACAACGCTTGCTCCGCCAGGCACAAAATGTATGCTCTCCGCCTCTAGCACTTCCGGGTGCCAGAAACGGAAGCGCTGTGCAACGGTGCATCTTAATAACTTGTGGTCATTTTGGTACGGTGCACTCGGGACTGTTTTGCAAGCGTATGCTTCGGTGAAATGCATCAAAAGGATTCTAGGTACTATTCAAATTTAATTTTGTGTATAAACTTGTTGATTTACTTGGATCTCATGGTGGTTTCTTTGACAGGATACTCTGTTATGTCATGGTCGGAAACTCATTCTCTACCTATTTTGGAGATGAATGTCAGTTTAGGTTTGACTGGAGCTGCTGTTATCCTACTGCCATTTTTCTTGATATCAGCCGCGTTTAAAGTGAGTTGCTTTCGATAATATCACATATTGATTTGATATTTTCATATTTTCTATTTGCCTGATTTAGATTGGAAACTTGGCCAATGATGGATTTAAACTGGGTCGTCAGTTAAGCACATGTAGCCGAGAAAAACCCTCTGATACGCTAGATGGCGATAGTGGTTGTGGTCTTTTCAGGCATGGTGGACCAACAGCACCATTTTTACACCTCGTCATTGCATTTTCCCTCCTGCTACCAAAGTTACTGATGGAAGCACGTCTGATTGAAGCTGGTCTTCTTCCACAAGGTAAAATGTTTTCCTTTTTTGCGCCATCCTACTTAAAAAATGGTTAAAACTAGTAAAAAGAGCATTAAAATGGGTTGGATTCAATTGAATTGCTTTAATAAACTCATTTCTGTTCTTTTTGCGTTTACCGAAGCATTGCGAGTTGATAAAGTCTGAATCCATATCGTGGGGAATAAAGTAATCGCTGACGATATTTTTGACGCGCGATTTACTTTAAACAAAGGGCGGGTTTAATTCGATTAGACGCGATTGAATTCCGTTGAGTCGTGAGTCGATTGCACTTTGAATGGCATTCACGTTACTGCAAGTTGGTCCTGCTTGGATGATTGACTTTAAGCTTTGAGGTGTTTGTAATAGGAAAATTACATATGTTAATAATGCTTTCTAAAGGTTTACATTAAAGGCGAGAATATTTTTTTATCTAATTTATCTGGTGATCTGATGTATTAAGAAGCACGGAGTCGTGACGACAGTTCCATCTTTATTGACTATGTAACTGCGAAGATCCGCAAATTCTCGAATTTTTGTGCAAACTTACTGGCACACTTTACAGAGTTCTGCACAGATGTATTCTTTGAAATTTCAGACTCCGGAGTCAATTAATAGCCGGAATAATTAGAAAAGACGCGGAATTTTGACCGGAGCTTGTAGTCGTTACATCACTCCAGAGTTGAAATAAATCTTTTTCATTGATTGATACCTTTAGACTGAAATTTTGTCATGTTAAATTTTAATTAGTTGAGTAAAGTATTTTATCTTGAGGTTCTATTGTTATAATTTGATTTACTTTATCGATTAGTCAAATTCCGGCAAGGAATTCACCGTTTCATGTGGATTGTTCTCATTCGAAGCTTGATTAAGCATTTACTGTGCCATACGAATATAGCTTACTCTATTAATCTAATTGGCAAACTGGAATAAGATGGTAGTAATGTATAAATTTACAGCTTTACCAAATTTTCTAAAAAATTTAAAGAAGCCAACCCAGATTTTCAATTTTTTTATGTGGAAATTTGTAGATTGCACAAAAAATATTATTTATGAATAGAAAATACTACATGAAAAATTCTCCGCATTAAATGTTCTCCCTGCCTTTTACTGCATTTCTTGTTTGAGTGTAAGCAAGTGGAAAATTCAGGATTTGACTTGGTGATGCTGATGTTAGAGGTGTAACGCTACCGAAATCATTCCATAAATCATTAAATTTTATAATAAATGTTCATTACTCGCAAGTTTTTGTTCAAACATTGAAAATATTGAATGCTTTTGTCAGATGATTTTTAATGTTTCTCCTTAAATCATATTTATGTCACTTAAAAAACCACATATTTTCGCAATATTTAGAAATACTATGTTTTTATTTACAGCCCTCGTGATCCGGTTTGCGTGCGGTTTTACGCCCAAAAAGTGTTGCGTATACATTTACTTGTGATGGCGTGTAGGGGTGGTGTGTGCGATTGTGTGATATGAGCGTGACACGGTGCGCATTACGATTTAACCTCCGGCGAGATATTTCGCCAAAGTTGGGCATTTCTATGGGCAATCGATAGCTGGGAAATATTGGAACCCGTTAGAAATGTTGAATGGTAAATTGATAGAATGTTGGAGAAGCAAAAGTTGGAGGAATTTGCTAAATGATTGCGATTGGACGCTTATTTAAATTATTTGAGGGAATTTTCTGTTTCCATCCAATGTCTACTCATTTTATTAGTGATTCATAGTTAACAGTTCAGTTAACATGTAAAAGCTTTATTCAGAATTAAACAATTGCAATTTATATTTTATTTTGAAAATTTAAATTTATTTTACTAAATTAATTAATTCCAATTCACTTGCAAATTTGATTATGCCTCTCTCCAAGTTTACACCTCAAACTCTGACTTTAAGTAGGATTCTCCTCACTTGTCATGCATTTCCAAACATCAATACCTCTCCGAAGCTGTGAAATTGGAGCTTTCCAAATTTCAAACGTCGAATTTCTCTACTCAATCGTCTTTACCTTAGCAGCACGGTGTTTTCCAAGTTTGTACAGTCCTAGAGTTTAAAATCAACTAAATTCCTCGCTCGAGAATTGAGAGCTGTTTAATAAATACAGTGAAGTAGCACGAAGTCTCTGAAATGTCGAGAGAATTTGGGAATTGGTCGAAGTCGTCTTAGACATGAGGACATTCTTGCAGACGTGCTTCTCTGTGACGAATAATGCCAGACAGTTTGGAACTTGGATTGTGACATTTGTACAATTGACGTCAACGCTACATTTTCATCGGGAGTGGTAGAATGGAAGTAGGAAGTGGTGGAAAATTAGAAACTAACTGATGTTGGTTGTATAATAACTTAATTAGTATTTGACAAGAGAAAGTTAAATTGAATTTTATCTTAAATTAAATGTTAATTTATTAGGTTACAAGTTGAATTTAGAATTGCTGTTTTTGTTAACTTTTCCTGCAAAAAATGTCCAGCAAATAATTTCC
Source organism: Ecitoglossa quadriceps (assembly GCA_027574925.1). Lineage (NCBI taxonomy): Eukaryota > Metazoa > Arthropoda > Insecta > Coleoptera > Staphylinidae > Ecitoglossa > Ecitoglossa quadriceps. Next base: position 25,759 of record JAODGC010016109.1, on the reverse strand, counting down.
TTCTGTGTGCATTTCCAGTGGATATCTTTTCACTCACGTGAACAGCACACCACAATGCAGTCGGAACGCCCATTTATCATTGTAATTTTAACGCATTCCTGTTTGTTCCTTGTTCATTAAGCTACCACCTCCTGGTTTTTATCTGCATCTCTCTATTCTAGTTCTCCATGTAGCCGAGTTTACAAATAGGAAACTTTTCATATTTTAGTTGAATTTTAGTGCCACATGCAATTTAAGAAGATTTATCCTTTTTGTAAATTTTGGTTTCTTACCCCATTGTATTTGGAGTTAAATTTGTATGCTTAGAGAACATATAACAATTAAGGAACGGTTCTGGGGATGAATTTTTACATGCGTATTATAGCGAAAGTCAGCAAGTTTTAACAAGTGTTTGCAAGTTGGTTTAATTTTCAAGCATTTTCCTGCATTTAACTGCGTTTCATAGAATTGCATTTGGTTTTCCAACCTTTTATTACAGTTTACTAAATTTTCTTAAGGTTGCCACGGGTTTCTTGGGCATCCTTGGGTTTATTAGACTTTTCGTAAGTTAACTAGTCTTTATTCAGCGATGCAGGATAGCGAACAGCTTCACTTCAGTGCACTTGGTAATAATTTCAGGTTAGTTCAACTTTCGAAATTGCTTGAATTACTTCGAGAAGTGCAGAGTTGCTGATTGCAGGAGGAAATTAGTTAGAGTTTTAAGGTTTTAGTGGATTTTAAGTTATTTTGGCAGGCACATGGAGTTAAAATTGCAAAGATTAGAAAAAATTTAATACAAAATTCAATAGTTTATCAAGTTTTGAAAACGGTTATTAACAAATATTTGGATAAAAACGCATTTGGTTTTAATGTAATTTCCTTAATAGAAATTCACATAAAGATAATTTCGAAGATATTATCTCTTTGTTTCCTGTATAATAGACAATAAATTGCAGACTGATTGGATTCGGTTCGCAGTAAATTACCAAAGTAATTGATCCCCTATTCCATCTCAGAGATGTGTTGAGACAAAATAAGAGCAGTTCTTCATCAGCTCCCAACTCCCCGAAAAACACAATTTTTTCTTCTTTCCTAGAATTTATTTCAACTATATAAAATTTCCTTTGTTTTTATGATTTCAGTTTATAATATCTTCACTTTTGTTTCCGATGCTTCTTTTGTTGAGTCATGATCACCAAACTATAGCAAGGGTTTTCCCTAAAAACATTCTCCCCCTTCTTGGAGCGTTGTAAAACTGCAGCTACGGAGTCTGCCAAGTCAAGAAGAAAGTTTCCTACGAAAAGGAAAGCTTCGGGTTGACTGGACGTGCTGGAAGTGCGAATCAATAGCTTGGGTTTAGGAGTAGGGTATCACTTGGGCTTTAATTCATTCCAGGGAATGGGAGAATTGGATATGAGCAAAGCAATGATGTTGATGGATTTGCGAGGAAATACACGTTTTGTTATTTGATAAATGATATTTTTTGATATTTTTGGGAATCTAGAAATATTCCACATTATTTTCTATATGTCTATTGAGAAGAAGCAATAAAGAAATGCTTTTTAGGGTAACTTAACCCAAGAATATCAGCAAACGAGGAAGAAAAATGGGAAGGAAAAGTAGCAAAGTGCCAATGTGCCAATGTCATAAATGTAATATTTCTCTGCATCTACCATTTATATTATTTACATTTACACAATCTAAACTATCTAATATTTGTTAGCTTTTGTCACATTTTTTATCAAGATACTGTACCTTATTTCTTTACACAATTCATTTTCTTAGACTAGCTGTAAATTTAATATTCTATTCATTGCCTTTTTTGCTTGTTATTGTGTTTCTCACAAAACAATATCTCAGTTTATCTACTCGTATCTTGTTTACATTTTTTTTGCGATCCACAGGTACAGAATATTCACTCGCGTTGCTTGCGTTAAAGGTTACTAACGAAAAAAAATAGGTGCGTTGAGGTAAGCACCATACGACATTAACATTATTTATGCGATGCTTGTTGCTCCAATTTATATTTGCACGTCGTATCGGTAACATCGATTTTTACACAAACATTATTAGTGTGGTTGTAATGGTTTTGCTGGGAAATTAATAAATATGAGTTTAATTAGTGGCAATTTCGAGGATATAGCTGATGGAGTTAGAGATGTGAGGTAGGATTTTATTTATTTTATTACGTTGTTAGTTTTAGGTGATATCGATTTCGGTATTAATTTGGTTTCTACTTATTTTATTGCAGAAGTGTGTTTATTCAAGGTTATTTTATTTCCAGCTTATTATACCACTTTAACTTCTGGAAAAAGAAGCAAACTTTAGAAAACATTAGGCTTACACTTTTTAATTCCAAAAATCTTGTGTAATTTGGGTGACTGTCGTGAACTGTCCAACAATCATTTATCAAATCTAATTAATTACGTACAAACTGAAATTAGAAGTAAAGTCAACAACTGATACCTTTAAATTTAAAATCACCTATACTAAACACAGCTACCAAAAAAACAAAAAAAATTTGAATTAAAAATGAAAATTGAGTTGAATTGAATAGAGAGCCTATGATTTGTGCTTTGAAAAGAGAATAATTGACCCGCACCGGCATAGAAATAGTGACTCAGTAAAATAACCAAAAAGATAAAATGTGATTGCACACTTGGCACTTTGCTTTACGTTGGTAGATTGCGGGAAATGTAGAAAATGCAGTGAGTTGCATTCAGAACGGTCACCGAATCAGAAATGTGGGTGAATTTTTTGATTAGGAATTGACCAGAAAATATGAAAAATGATTATTTATTGCATTTGACAATTTTCCAAAGACTATATTTATTAAATTAAAATCTTGTGTTTGTTATAAATTAATCACTTTGTTTGAAGTTTTCTTTTGGCCTATGTCGTTTCTATGAATGAAGATATCTTAAAAAACTGCACTGTTGGTATGTGCTCAACTAACAAAAGTTTTCACATTAGCTCGAACAAAGCGACAAAGGAAGCAAATCACAAACCCTGGAACATTTTCCAGGCACAAGGCGTAACTAGGACACTATTGCACATGCAGATGTTAACAAAACATTCTCAAACAAAGCATCACAGTACAGAAGAAAACAATAGGAAACAATAGCAAAGCACTAGAAAAACTGCACTGGCAAAACTAGAATGGAAACGCATTATGCACTGAAATGTGAAAAAGATTGAACTGTATGTAGGTCAGTTATACATGTTGTGTTTTTTAAAATCCTATTTTTATATAGGGATGTTTAGTAAACATTAGATGCATGTTGAAATAATGGAATTGAAGTGGAGTAATATAGAGGAAGTGTTGGAAGTGACATAGAAATGATTTAAGGAGTTTTTATGATAGAGTTGTGCATTCAAATGATGATAAATGATTTTGGTGGAAAGCTGAGTGACCTAGAAACGTAATAGAGTGGAAAATGTGCTTGGCAAGTTAAGTCAAGCGTAAGGAATTGTAGTTGAAGAAAAACGTAGGATTTGTAGATTAGAAAATTCACATTTATCTCTTGCAAGTATTTTTTATTAAATTTTTACTTAGAATATACGCTCAATTGTCAGTTAAATACTATCATATAAGTAAGTATTGAGACTTTTGGTTTAGAACTAATCTCATTTTAAGTAACGTAATTAGTCATAATTAATCTTTCACCTAAATTACTACGTTCCAAAATTTGTGGTCTTCTTTCTGCTTTAAATAGGAAAGTTTATTGCGGTTCTTGCCTTTTAAAAAACTTTCATCAGCTAACTGTGCTGCATAACAAGATCAAGCACTACAATTTTCGAATTTAAAATTGCAATTTATATTTTCTCCATGTTCATTCTGCTTGCAGCCAAGTATGCACACGAGGAACGTGCAACCTCAAAAGGCACAGAAACTCTTTCGGAAGACTTCATCTGCAATGTATGCAAGAGTAAAGCCACAGAATAATTGAATAATTGTGGTGAATAATAAACTTTTTAGTCATAAATACAAGCCGAAAAACCTGGAATATTAATGAAATTTTAAATAATTCTTTTATGTGCAGCTCTGTGAAAAATGATTTATTTTGTTACTATTCGTAGTAGTCAGCCGTAGCAGTCAGGTAGTAACAAGGTATTTGCCGCGTTCGTTTATTTTCGATTACTTGGAGTGCCAGGGATGGGGTCCAGTTGGTATATT
>JAODGC010016109.1:0-21503 GCA_027574925.1 Ecitoglossa quadriceps | reverse complement strand
CCTTTTTTATAAATAGAATTGGGATTGATTATCTTTAGTAAATATTTTTTGTTTGATAAAAGTGGGACACATTTTTATGTAGTGGTTACATGTTATCTGAAGTGGCAACCAAATGGCTTTCTTTTTTTAGCGATTTTTCTAGTTTGCCACAGTTGTTGATTCATGGTATCGTGCAAAGTAACCATGTAAAATAATCGACATCGACCCTTTCAAATCTAACCTAGAATAGATGTTTTATTATTAAATTACTATTTGACCAACTTTCTTATGTCCAATCATTAAATAACTGCAATTTTTAACACAATTTTAATTATTATTTTGTTTTTTCCTTATTTTCTTTCGCACACTCATATTTTTTTCACGTTACGACGTCGTACTGAAGCATTTGAGTCATTTCCGCGTCCTTTTATTTCTTGCCGGCCAGCGTCCAGGCTGGAACGTCCTGTAAATTAGCTCCAGGCACGCGAACTCCATTTTGCGGCGTAATTCGGTTGTTATGCCCGCAACCCGCGAAACACCGTAATGTCGCGTGCACAGCATAATCCGCATTCCATGTTCAAACTTCCGCGTTTGACTTTTTCGCACAAATTGCACGCATTCGCAGCAAATGCAAGAGACAATCCAACAATCAAGTTACTTCCAAATGAGTTTATTTTGTATCAACCTAGTGTAAACTTAGAAGATACAAGTATATAACAGAGAAAATTGGAAATCTACGTTAGAATTAAACTCGGCATCTGCACGGCAATCACGATCGTGTTGCAATTGAAATTTTCCAGATTCTGCACACTGAGGAAAATGCAGTAAAGCATCGAAGTGAGAGACGGGGTAGAATGCTAGGGATGCATTGCGGGTTTATACATGATGAGCATCCAAATCAGTCGACGAGATAAGCATGTAATGCAATTTTAGATAATAAGAAAAGTTTCTATCAAATTTATTTGAAACTGCAAATAACTAAATTATGCAGCTCTATTAACGTTTTCTTAGCTTTTTTGCCAGATTTTCATTCCTGGCACGTTGCGCATGTATTTGCTATTTTCTGCAGCTGCAGCACAATTTACTAGCACGTCCAAGCTGTGTTCTTCTTTGTAGTGCCCTTATTTTATTTCCTTCTACCATCTTTCCTGTCGTCAACACAACTTTCCTTCAAGGGCCAACAAACAACTTGCAGATTGTAGCGCAACATTCATCTTAACGTATAAATGGCTGAATGTAGAAATAGCGTCAATGGGAAAAGGATGCGACGATAGTAAAGTTATAAGGATGTGGGTAAAGTTAAACTTACCTAAATAAACACAAGTAGACATAGATTTCAACTAACATGAGATACATTTCCTGCCACTGGACAACTATTTAGTTTTCCTTGAATATTGTATCATGATCTAGAAGCTTCTAAGGTGTCATTATTATAATGATTGTAGGTAGCTTACACATGACTCAATTGAACCATATATTACTTTATAAATAGTTAATTAGTTTCAAATTTAATGTAAAATAAACCGACAAAATATACTTATTTACGATTTAATTACTATTTGATTGTATATCTTATAAAGTTAGAATTACGTAGTTTCTTTGACCTTATGACTAGTCTCTCGTTGCACCACTAAGGGTAAAATTGAAGGGTATTTGGTTTGCCCTCAACATGATACATTATATATGGCAAACAAGGAAATGGTCCCAAAGTAGTGAGTCACAAGTGAAAAGTCAAGTCGTAGTCTTCTTTAGGCTTATAGAGACTAAAAGCAGAAGCCACAAAGACAATAATTTAGGGGAGTACATAGAAACAAGTGGAAAGAGTATAAATAGAGAAGAATCATTAGTAATCGATACTCTTGTAAGCGGATATTTTAATGATAAAGTAAAAGTTGAAGTTGTGTGCGAAGTTGCAGTCGCAAATTGTTGAAATGTTTAATAGTAGAATAGTTACAAAGTAGAAATCTGGGGATAGCTATGAAAGTCGTAACTTTTTATATGCTCGTGTTGTGTGGATTGTAAAAAATAAAATGTACAATGTGTGACGAATGAAAACAAACGGGCTGCGCCGGGATTATGTTAATCCAGCTTAACGCTGCGTGCTTTGCGTCCTCATTTTAGTTTTGCACTGCGAGTATGTCTAAGGACTACTAGTAAATCCAAAAATCTGGATGCAAAGCTTAAGCTGAATATTCATCCTAATACAGCAAACTTAACAATAGCATGTTAAAATAAACAACTATTGTTGTCCAACTGTTAAGTATATTCTAAGTGAACATTTTAATAAATTTATTGCATGAACGACCGAAGTAATTAGCAGTTATTGATACCGAATTAGATATAATATAAATTGAATTTTATAAAAAAAAGCATATTTATATATATATATATAAATATTTTAATTATTCCTCGACTAATTTTTTTAAAACTAATAAAATAAAATAAATATGTATTTGAAATTAAAATATCTGTTTGGGATCCAATACGATCGCGAAAATTCGCGAGGTCACGCGATATTTTGCGACCTTCGCGCCTTTGATGCGAGTGCCACAAAGCTACCGAGGTCTAATGGCTGCGAATCCTGGAAACTGTATGACAGTCGACACTCAACCATCGCACGAATAACATCTATTGCAAGTTACTCTTCTCAAAACGAATTCCATATCTTCTCACATACCATTAGAGCCACATTAATTCAGTACATAATCTACCATAAGTAGCAATACAAATTAAAGCAACATAATTTAATACAATGCATATACCAATAAAATCCTGGATATTCATGCATCATTACATGCATCTCCCATATAAACCAATTCAAATCAAGTCCATACAGCAAATATAATACAATCCTGTGTAGCACAAATAATTCAGTTGTTTCACAGAACTACCAACCCAATGCAACATCAATGAAACCAACTTTATATAATGGATATCAATTTGAGATTTTTAAATTACATTTTTGATAGCAATAAATAGAGTCTACATTATTTGGTAGAAAAATAAGCACAATATTTTCAAATAACCAATTTAATCAAATATAATCTTCGTTTTCTCCATTTCCTATTCATTTATTTATCAATGAATTCATTGTGCTTCATTGAGATATTTAATTAAATGCATTCATGATTCGATTAAATTCGACGCATTTCGTTTTGACACAATTTGCGGACTGTTTGTTAATATTTACTTTTCTCAACATGCATGTAGTATTGAAGATAAACTAGGCAAGGGTAAATAATACAAGTCTGACTTGTTTGTTGAGATTAATTAAAACAGTTGAAAAGCGCGGTTGTGGAGTACAACGAAGTAATTTTAAAATTCGCATGAATTGGGAAAAGTTGTACCTGATTGTCAAAATGCTTTTTGTGATTGCAATCAAAATAATTTAAAACATGCGTCGTCTTTTTTTGTAAAATATTTCCTCTGTTTTTTCAGGATGGAAAGTAAGCAAAAAAAAATATAACACACCCTAAAAAACGAGCCTTTTCCTCGTCGTAAAATGTTAAATACGATAATAAACTGCGCACACGATGTTTGGGCAATTCTAAAGAGAAGTGCTCAGTAGACACCATGTTAACCATGTCCTGGGCGCGTCCTTTATTTGCTTTATGTATATTACCGTGACTAGGCAGTACTTGCTAGTAAGACAACATTAAATAAAATAAATAGAAGACACTGTACGTAGAAAACTTGCAAAATGTGCAACGTGCTGGGAAATGTTTGAATTGAATATTTCATGAGTTCATGTAGCAAAGTGAACAGATGCCTGGAAGATAACTCAGTTAAAAGGTAACAAAGTAAAAGATAAGTTAAACGAATTAGGAGAAGGGAATATGTAATATTATTTATTAAAATTTGTTTGTTTTCCGTGACGTTAAAGTTGTAGTATAATGAGATTAGATTGTATTTGTGGAAAATTTCCTTTTCTTTTATTCCTAGCTTATTTTAAACTTAATCTCTTTTTATACATTTTTGTTCATTGTATTTCTTTGTTCCAGTTTTTACTCTCTTGGTTATATTGCTTCTGGTATATAGTTTCAGTCACATTTAATTTACCCTGTCTACATATTGTTACATAATTTTCATCCGTTTCTTTCTTTATTTTTTTTTTTTGATTTCAAACCTATGTTGTCCAACTTGCTCTCAAACATTTTTGCCATATTTGCCAATTGTATTTCTGTCTGGTTTGCAGTCTATGGTAGTGTCTAGCATGCAGTCGGCATGTTAGTTTTGTTTTACATTTTTAACCTTTTTCCCGCTTTTCCATGGTTTTGTGTTTTTATGCCTCCTGCCGAGCATTATGGTACATGGCGCAGTGTCAGGTTTGCACACTCGACGTCGACGCCTCATGAATATAAAAATACAAGTTTATTATAAACGCGTTTGGGGCGAAAAGATGCAACGTAAATTTATTTTATTACAAAGTACACTAAACATACAGGGACGATCAAACTCAGCCAGTTCTCTTCAAAAAAACAAAACAAATTTTCATGAATGCTAATTTAATCTTCATGTCAATATAGTGCGCATGAGGTAGAAAATTTATCCTAATGGATTTTCCTCTTTTGTTTGACCTTGGTTTTTGGTAGAAAATTTAGTGTAAGCTGGAAGTTAAGTTAGTAAGCTGTGTTCTACACTGTGGCAAGAGCAATTTTAGTTCTTCGATGTTTTGACACCCAATACTGACGTCTTTTTCCAGCAACCGGAAAAATGTCATCATGAAAATGGCTTATAAAGCTTATTGTGTTTCAATGTCCAGAGTTCCCGTCGATGAGAAATTCTATCACGGCCTATGTTTCAAAGCTTTTTTTCATCATGTTACTATTGGGAAAACATCGCAGATCGTAAATTATAGTTAAAGTGGAAGAGATGTTTAAAATATAAGAAAGGTATTTCATTTGAGTAGAAACAAATCCATAAAATGTTTTAAAACATTATTGATTTTCTTTTTGTATATTGTAAACTGTTCAATCAGGTGCAAATGTACAATTTGAGCGGCCAATTTTCCATTAACATGCGTTCTGATAGTCAATGATAGGATTAGTCGCTTACGTGCCCATCAAGTGCACATATCTATTTCCCGGCCACCACATACACACATGAATATGATATCCACACATAACTCACACTAATTAAGTCTCGATGCGTATTTCATACAGGTTTGCCTGAAAATACTATATTTTAATTAGTTTTTATGCGATTTATATTCCAAATATTTATAGCTATTTGGACATTTTATTTTTATGTACTTCAGCATTAAATAATTTTAGTTAAATTTAATTGGATATTTTTTAAAGATTATTTTGCGGCATCTCGAGGGTCTAGCACTATTTTGCACTTCTTTTCCATGAGAGCAAACATGCCGCCTTTGGAAAATCGATACGTTCATGTCGTTAGGTTACAGTCGGGTGCGTTACAACCGTTTGGTTACTTGCACCTTGCATGCCGCCATCAAAGCAGCCTCAGGCTACGAAGATAAGGGTTGTATGAATATAGCAAACAACCTACGAACAATTAGCTGCTAATTAGTTTAGCATATTTTTAAAAGTGAGTATAAATTTAAAGAAAACGATAAGGAAAACTAATTATTGCTATATTGGAAATATCTCCAAATGAATTCTAAGTGTTTAAAGCTCGTCCGGAAGCGGAAGTAAGCATAAATGCACATCGCCGATCCCCGAGCTAAACTGATCGTAATTAGATTCGCGGCAAACTGCGCTTAATGACATTGTCAGTCTTTTAATTAGTTTTCCAACCGCTTGGGGACATTAGTATTTCAACCAGCCGTTGACATCCTTAACACCTATCCGATTTTTATTCTATAATTATTTTACAAATTAATTTGTCCTATTTTAAATTAAATGCCAGTATATTTTAGTGACGGCTACGTTTACTCTTAATGATGGTACTTGTGTTGTTTTGATGAATTTGTTGGTTTTATTAGATGTGCCACGTTTGATTAAATTGTAATTTTGTTGTGGACAGAACTATAAGAGACCTAGTGAGTTTGATTGCGTCCACCACTTAATTAAGTGAACAACCAAAGGGGGAAATTGCTATCAACTCAACGCCACTTGACTCGTAATGATGAAGCGGACAAGTTGACAATGGGAATAATCACAATGTACTGGTATAAAACCTCATTCATTTACCAAAAAATTATAGTTTTCTCTGGAATAAGGTTCATTAAAAGTTTTTATTTCTCCCTCGTCCCTGTGAAATCAGCTTAGATGTGAAAATATCAAAGCAGAAAAACAATAGAATACCAAATTATAACCGAAGTGTTAATGACATTAACCTTGATTAAATTGTCTCGGCGGACATTTTCCGACATTGTGCACGGACACGCTTCGAATATTTAATCACTCGAATAATTTCAAATGTATTCAACATTTTCAACACACCACCAACATTTCCTGTGTTGGATATGCAATAATCAGAAGCTAAAACTGCGAATCACGCGAACGGCATCATTTCAACATGTTAATATCGAATAGCTTCCTACTTTCCATCAAGTTCTGGAATATGAATTTCCACCACAATTCAACATCGTTACGCACCGAACCCCTTGTAAAGTCCTTGTTGATGCCTCAATAGTTTAATAATTAGCTTACTCTCAGACATATGAAGTTGTAAACTTGTTTATTCTATTTTCTATTGTTTACTGTTTAAGGCTGAAATTGCTAACGATGCAGGTTGCGTAATCTGCGATTATACCCAAAGCCTAAACTTCGATTGGATGCGATTGAATTCACTTGGGACGCTCGAAGGGCAGCCACGTAGAAGGTGGAAGTGGACGTTTAGGGGCCAAAATGAAATATGTTGCGTGAAAGGTGCACCGAGGCATTAGGAAGGTTAGGGAATGCAGTTGGGGATTGGGATAATTAAAAGGGGAGGCTGGATGAAATCCACGTACAATCTTTAGTGCTTTTGCATTAGATGCAGGAAATACAAGTGGTAGCAATGTACAGGGTCATTCTAAAATCCTGCAGAGTTTCAACTTCCTAAGAAATTTTCAATTTCGAATAAAAATATTTCCAAAAACATTTAATTTCGCAATTTAAAAGTTGCTAAACGACAGTTTTACTTATAATAATAATATTTTTAATTGTTTTAAAGTAGGTATCAGTATTTTCAAAACTTTCCGTATGCTGATTATAAACTAACAAAATTTTTCTATCTTCCAAACGAGGAAAACTAGTGAAATCAGCAAAGTGAAGCAAACTCCTAGTATGCATGAATGAGTTGGAGCATTGTATAACTCTGTGAAAAGCGGTGCAATGCGAATAAAAGGAAATAGATTAGTTGGTTAGTTGGTTAGCATCAAGGGTAGTTTTCAGTTTACAAACTGCAGTCTACCATCTAGAGCGGAAAATCGATGTTGTGAAATAAGCCATCTCTGCTAATGGCAGCTTCCCCAATCGATTGTCATGCTTGCCCAACTTTTTATGACTATTTCCAACTTAACTATTTCCTCCACTGTCTACCTGGGGTATATAATAGGAAACATAAAACTTCAAGTTTCAATATTGAAAATGCTGTTTGATACCTCACTGTATGTACATTGCACACTAGTTTTAATTCTCAATGGATGATTTATTCATGGTTATTTGCTCATATTGTTACTTCTTGTTTGTGTTTTAGTTCCGAGGGTCCGGCCTGTTAAAAGCACTACCATGTCATGGTTAATTTAGTCACATTGGATGATGTTATCTAAAATAATCAGCATTGTTCATATTACGCAAAATAATTACCTAACAAATTAGCAAATCTGGAAAGTTGTCATGTCAAAAGATAACAATGTTTAGATTAGATGTTCCACTGGTTTTAACTGCAACTGAATTTCTTAGTGATTTAATGACTTTTATATTAAGAGTTGTTGATTAGTGAGCGTATTAGAGAGTTGGGTTACGACCGAGGTTTAGATGCAACTAAGTACATCCTTTGATTCTTTAATTCCTTGATTACTGTTCATTCTCTTTATGCTCTTATTTGAAAGCAAGAAGTTTGTTTGGTTTCCGCTTGGGGAAGAAGAAAATTATCCCTGTTAATTAATTAGGTTAATTGCATCCTTAAGAGAATTTTTGAAATTAAACCAGAAGAAAGCATTTTATCTTAGTTTTTTGATTTTGTCTGCAAGGATCTAGTATATATCAGACAGAAATTAATAAATACAGCAATTGCTGTAATTAAATTCGTTGTAGGCTGCATCTGGTAAAATTTGATATGATAAAGAAACATTCCTCATCAGGGGCGGTTACCATGTATTCTGCAGGGTGCGTTAAGTTAGTGGTGGATTATTCATCTCTGAAATCTGCCAGGCTTTGTTTCCATCTTGTTTCTTGATCTTATGCAAAGGGTTGCGTGGTTTCCATCTGCTGCGAATTATTATCCGGGTGCTGCAATTACGGCCGGATGTAATTTTATTGCGTGAGCTGCTCGGCAAAAGACGCAGACTACGCCTGGGGCACATAGTTAAACTGTCAAACGCATACAACGTTGATAACCCAAATCTCATTCCAACTTTTATAACTACACAACAATAAATTAAGACATTTCATTATTAGTTAGACTAAAAACTAGTGTTTGTTGCCATTTAGTAAAAGAATTTAATATGATTTTGTATACAAGTCATATTGTCCATGAGATTTGCTTTTACCATCTTGGAGCGGATGTAGGTCCAAGGAAACTCCAAGAGAGCATGTGACCCGAGGCAAGGTTTAGAAATGTCGCAATGTACACACACCTTAAAGATATCGAGGAAAACAGGGAACGTTTTGAAAGCGGTTTGTAGAGGCTTGTGATCACGTGAAGAAGCCGAACAAAATTGTTTCAGTGGCGTCATATTCGAGGAGTTGTAGAGACCTAAAATGTATGATTGTGGAAATGATACAAGAAAATAATTGAAGGTCAGGAAACAGCAAACATCGCAGATAAACAAGCGCAGGCTGTAAGAGGAGGTTATACTTTGTCACACTGATAACAAAGGTACGATTAGAGCAAAAATTAATTCTTGAAATAAATAACAAACATTGTTAGGCCTCTTGGAAAACAATGCATTACTTAAAAACGATTAGAGTGGGTGATAAAAGTGTTATTGTTTAATAATAAATAATTGACGTGAATAATTTTTAATTCAAGCAATAATTAATATTAATAATTTATTATAGTATTTCTTGGAAATGTTTATGAATAGTAATTAACTCTTTTTTTTGTTTATTTTGGTTAAGTTTTAGCATTCGTTCCATATGAAAGTTGGTTTGAAGAGTTTGTGCTTTGAAGTGTGTTTATGCTGAGTTGTTAATTTATATTGGCATCATTAAAATTACTCAGGAATTATTTAAAAACTTTATAGGAGTAAAGAGAAAACTATTTGTATTACAGTAGAACAAGAATACTAATGGAATAGTCATATATTCAGTGAGCTTTCCGTTATTTGAGTGTCAATAATCTGACAAAAAAATATCACAATATTTCCTTCTTCAATTTTAATACCATTTCAGTATCAATGCAATTAGATTATTTTGCATAACTATTTTTTTACCAACTCGTAAAATTCTTAAGTGGTACCAGAAATACAAAAATATTCCGGTTGCTGTAATAACTGTGATATAATCTTATTAAAGCAGAAATATTGCTTTGCTAAAGAGAGGCAACATAAGTATTTTCGCACCCTTATGGAAAATAACGTGTTGTGATTTATGATGGTTATATTTACAAATAATTACAACGTAAATAATCTAGTCATGTTTTATTTTTTCCATACCAAGGACTTGCAATTGTCAAATATATTTTTAAAGTGTTGAAAAATAAATAAATAAACGTATCGTGGCGTAACATTTTTATAAATCAAGTCAAATATTTCATGTGAATTAATTATTTAAATTAATTAACAATACAATAAAAATCATTCATTAAAATCTCTAATTAAAAATAAATTATTTACACAAAAATTCTTTGTTAAGAAATTTCAATTGAATTTACTCGGTATACTTTTCTAATAATTAAAAACTATTTTACTCAACTTTATGTGTTAGGAATTAAATTTTTTTTCTTTTCCTTCCTTTGAAAATTAATCAACAAGTAAACAACAACTCATCTCGTTGCTTCTGCAGAACACGCGCGCTGGCCGCGATTAAGTAAGCTCTTGGGCGGTAGTAGAGGCGGCAAAAGCGTTCGAGCAAGCTAATAACGCGCAATAACTCATCATGCTTCGATGCCCTTTCGTTAAGTTACGCAACCGAAATTGAACTAAAATTGCAAAGCTTTTATATCTCTTGGGGCTAAGTTTGAGTACGATGCCCAAATAAGTGACAAAGTTGTAAATGTCATTAAATTTTAAATAGACATAATGAAATTCACGGCTTCTCTGAAGAAACACGGCAGATAATCTTGCAATGTCAGTGTTCCTTTAGATTATTTGTGTGCTGAACACATAAAAGTATCAATAATACTTCAACATCACTCTTCTTCACCGTCAGGCGACTGACACATTCTACTTTGCAGTGATCTGTGCGGCGTAAAGTTTTAATATAAAATTTCGCGTGCATTTGCATCGTCTGCGTTGACAATGCAGGTACCAGGAGATGTGCAGGATGTGATATTGAAGAAAAGTTTGAGAGTGAAGTCTTCAGTTTTTAAAGCTCCGGGTCGTGAATATGAAAAATCGCAGATGGAAATGTAGAAGATTATGGCTGGATTTAGAAAAACACATATTGAACTTTTGGAGTGCATTTTGAAGTAGAGCTTAAGTTATCGGAGTCATAAAGTATTTCAAGGGTTAAAAAGTAATATTTCAAAGTCAGGGGACAATGTAACTATTTTTAATGTCTCTGTGATACTGTAATTTGTGGTTTTGAGGTCAATCTGAGCACGTTTCACATATCCACGCACACTCTGCTTTTAAGTGCCTTAATTACTCCGTGAATACTGTGTACCAATCCACCCCCAAATCTCTCCAAAGTATACCAATTTAAATACTTTTACAATGATTTATTTCATATAAATTATATACTAGCTTTATGAATTTTTTCTTTAATTTACTATTATCATGTATATGTGTATTGTTTTTTTAAATATTCTAAAGTATAGAAATTAGGAGTTTCTTTTTTGCTTTCTGCTGAGTGGTAGCTTTCTTGTACTTGTTAATGCTAAAATCGATTCTTTTATCATTTGTAACGGACTTTGTTCGTGTTACTTCAAAGCTCATAAGAGGCAGAATACCTTCGTTCTACTCCTGGGAATGCTGGAGTAAAAAGAATAAGAAATCATTGGTTGGCGAGCAGGGACATCATTAGCTTGATTATCCACGATACCGAGGATGCAAATGTATTGCGATAAGGGACGTTATCAAGACAGCATTAACGAATTATTAAATAGAGGTGCGCTTTGGATAGGTTTTTAGGATGGGGATGTTTTATCGAATACTTTGAAATTAGTTGAAAACCAGTAAGAATATTTAGTTTTCAGCGTAAATCTATTATTTTAAACGAGTATTTGATTATTAGCCATATCGATCTATTGCTTCTGCCATATGAAATTTAATTCAATGCACCTGCGTATTTAGAATCTAGATGAGGATATTATACGTGGAGGAAACTGGGAGGAAATATGCGAATTATTCGACGTTGTCATCAATATCTCCGCTCCTGCCGCATACAACCAACAAACTTGTTTGCGGTTCATGCTGGCGGTTAGGGCGTCGATGCAATTTGCTAATACCTTCCGCCAATTTCCACAATTCGCAATTCCTCTACTCCTCTTTCATCTCCTTTACCTTCTATACCTCCGCTCTGTCAGTTGCTACAGCCACTGCTAACAAAGCAAATAAAGCACTAACCGCACCGTTCCACAAACTTTCACATTCTACCCTGCGGTCCGCGTTCTATTTAATTTTATAGTCTTGTATCTAACTAGTAAACGGTAAACAATAAACAAAGATAGTTGTGGTTGCATTCCTGTGCTTCCGGTTCTTGTAGTATTCTATCTTCTTTTTGGATGCAAAGAAAGTTGAGTAGTGAGAAGTTATCATGTTTTATGCGTTGTCAAGTGCAGTTTAGGATTAGTCGAAATCGACAATAGTTGGGTGTAATTTAGCACAGTGTTCAGTAAACTCAAAGTTAGCCTCTCTGCTTGGTTTCGCTATTAAATTAGGAGTAATCGAGGAGCATCACGAGTTGGGTGTCGGGTGTCTAGCAACGACAAATAGATTAACTTCATTGTCGGGGATTTCATTCTAGGGACTAGCAAAGAATATTAGTGGGTCCTTTAGTGTTGTCTTTGGCAATTTTCACATGTGCTATACGGATTTGTTATCGTACTAAAGTATGGTTAGGTATTACATTTCAATTATATTCTAATATGCCATAAAAATCATATATTACACATACTTTAGAAAGTAAAGATAAATATGAGATGTTTTTAAATAAATATTATGTGTTGAGATAAATGAATGTTCCATGCATTATTTTATAGCCATAGAGTTGTTCTATAACGTTGTAATAATCAATTATTTTAAAATTAATTAAAAGTAGATTTTTATTAGCTTCAAAGTTGATCAATTTTTGAGAAGTTGTAAAACACGCTAATAAAAATGAGCTGTAGACAGTGAACTATTTGAGATAAGTAAATTTTTTTACATAATTTTATACCTAAAGAGTTTTTCTATACGGTGAAGTTATTGAATTAGTTTTAAATTAATTAAAACTATTCTGTAAGGGACTTCACAGTTGACCAATTCTTGAAACTTTGCCAAACATAACTTGAAAAATTAGTTATAACGGAAAAATAAATAAATAAATTTCGATTATATAATTGTATAGTCTACGAATTGCTCTATTTATTATATATGTAAATAATATCTACAATATTTAGAAGTATGCATAAAATAGTGTCAAAATTTACCTTGATTACATACTTTGCGCGCTTTTTACTACGACATTGTGCACAAGTTGACTCAGTCATTCAAAGCACTGTAACGGTACATACTCACCGCATCCGCGCTCGGCGACATCGCTGCCCTATAGAGAGAGAACACAAATGTTTCCAAATCTTCTTTCACTCTCTACTTCTGAAAAGTGTCGAGTGTTTTGTTGATACTATGCATATTTCGCGCATCTTTCATACAAGATTAGGACATTTTTTGCCAATAAATATAATTGAATTTTACTCACATTTTAATGGCAGTAAAATTCTCTTGAGTTGTTCCACCTGAATTTGTTGTCCTCCGCATCTACCGCCTCTGTTTAGTTCGGTTATCTGCGCTCGTTTTAATTTCCTGCTTCTTGCGTTTTACGACTGCATATCCTGCACTTGGGCGCAGCAGCATTGTAAAATGCAAAGGACGAAAAAGGAGCAGAAAAAGTAAGAAGCGAGACAATAGCCAATGATAAAATGCAAACACAGCGGCAATTTACCATCGCTTGACTTTCGAGTTGAATGAAACGCGTAGCGCAGGATGCATGTATGGTAGAGATGTTTAATTACGCGAATCCTGCAATTTTCAGAAATTTCAAGCGGTCAGTGTGCATATGGTGCTTGTTTTATAATTAAAAAATGTAATTACTCAGGACTTCAAAGAACAGTATTGCGAAAACTTCGACAACGCAATCAAAAATCAAACAAATAAAAATTAGCTGTTAAAAGATAAATTACAATTCTTTGATCATTCCATCTTGTCATTTATTATTTATAGATAATTAAAATGTAATACTTTTTACAGTATATCCTTGGACTCTATGGACATTTTTAAGTCGCATTAACCCACCGTAAACCGTAGTGCACTGTCGTATAAATATACTAAATGCTTATTTATCGACTGGAAGACACCCCTATTGGGAGAATTGCCTATTTATGAGGACGCGGGAATGAATTAAACTTGTGTTTTGGAGCGGTTTAACGTTTTGAGCGTTTTTCGAGTACTGCGGGTGATTCCAGTAAATATTCAGCATGACGGGTCTGCAAATAGGGGTGCGTTATTTGATTTTCTAAATGCATTTTCTTCCTTTTAACGCCACATGGGGCTGGTGGCATTTAATAGATATCTTTTATCATGACCATAACACGCCTAGAAAATGACGTGCTGCTTTTTTTGGATGGAGATATGTTCTTAGTTTGACATACCACTTTTATTGTAAGAACGCCCAGGAGATTTTTAGATAGAACCTTAAAAAATTATGGCAATAAATTGTTTCAAGTTTGTAGACGCTAGACTGCAAACAAAAATAAATCAATAAATACTACTAAAATAATGATACCCATCAAATGTTTAAAACTGATATTACGTTTAGTAGTGTTTTTCGTTGCATGCAGTTTGTTTTACTTTTTTCTGTTGCAAGTTTATTCTATTTACAGCTTGGCTCTCAGTCATATTTCATCTGTCACTCTGAAATATATCAACGTTTCGCGAATGTTTAGCGGATCCGGAAGACATCTCTTGCATTCCCCTCTCTTTGCCGGCGATAAACGGCGTTCCTTTGTTCCAAACGTTTTGGTCGTTTGCGTGCGGCACTTTCTAATGTTCACGAACACGTCGACGACTGCCTTATTTAACCGTCAAGGGAAAACGCCATCAATCTTAATCTCGTCCGGGCTTATGTTTGTGTAGCTCCGGTCAACGCCAATGATAACAAAGTACATTTTTAAGCCCAAGAGAATTATAAAGTATTTTCAATTATGGGAGTTTTAATTAGATTGTTCCACTTTGTTTACAGAATCAATTTGGAAAACAGATTTGGATTTTATGATGGTTCATCGAGATCGTCTGGTAGTATTGTCTTTTATGACAGCTAACAACCTTACTGCAAACCATCTACAACAACAAAGAACCAATCTGGTTTCAGCGTTTCCGTTAACATCAAGTTTTAATTCATCATTTTTTCAAAATGTTTCCTTTATTCCTTCTGCGGCAAGTGCACCTCTTTTTGCTCTCAAAGAAGATGGTAGTTCCCCATCCGGTGCAGCATTTACTCATCATGTTGTAAAAACTTTAAGGGATTATATTGGTCATGAAAATCATGACAATTTGCACATAGGTAAATTAAAAATCCGGTTGTTTTTTATTGAGGATTTAATATTCTTCGCTTATATTGTTTCAGATGCAGGAATGGGTAGTTCAGTAAGCATTGAATTTCTCAACTTTGCAATAGCCCTTCTGGTCTATTCCGTACGCTATCCCTCTCTATTCTGGGCTACAAATAAATGTATGGGGCTTTTATTCTCTTTCCAACTACTAATCAATGGTCTACAAACATTGCTGTCGTATGCAGGGATGTCGGTTTTGTACAAAGTACAAATTTTAGGTCCTTGGAAAGCACTACCTTTGATCAAACATCATCTCGGCGGGCTTACCTCTCCATTGGGAGATTTCTCACCATTTCTCCTCAACCCTCAAGTAACCCTAGCTCTCTACATTCTTTCCCTTTTACTCATCCTTGCTTCCAGTCTAGTTCTCTACCTCTACGGCCATACCAGATTTATAACCTTTCTTAATCAAGAGCGTGAACGACGTGTGATTGTCTTAAAAGAAAGTGGCCACTCAAAATGGTCCTACTTTACCCACTGCGCAGCTCTTTGCGTACTAGTATCGGTTAGCCTCTGCAATGCACCTCTTCTTCATGACTACACCATAGTCTACCGTGGAAGCCTCGATGGTGCTATTTTAGCTTGCATTATCGGAAGCATTCTTCACCTTTTTATTTGGATAGTAGTCTGGCTGTTCTTAACCATCAAACAAAAGTGGATCTTTAAACTAAGAGTTACCGTAGGGCGTGCCACTGTGAGACAAGCTAGGAGTGTAAAATTAGTCACTGATGTTGACTTGATGACCTCATCTTCTGATGATCCAGCTGCCCAACCATTGCTGGTAGTTGGAAATGGACGTACCTATGCTGTTAATGAGCTCAGTCCAAAGAAAGCCATCATGGGGGTCATTCAAAAGGCTACTTTAGCGAAGATACCAAAGTCTGAGACTGGGGAGGACGACGAGGAGCAGATTTACTGGTTGAGGCCTGCGTTAGGTTCTCCTCAGACGTCCCCAGATGGGTCAAAACAATTGTGTTGGTTTAATAAGAAACCCAAGCACAAGGTCACGTTTAATGAGACTACTAGTACGTCTAACAATCGGTAACTAGGGACTTTCTTCTTACTTGGTGACTTGTATCTATATTTTAGTTAGTAATAGCATTTATAGTGTACTATCTAGTAGATTAGGTTTGAGGATACTGGTCAGATTGTAATAGAAATGTTTTTGTTTAGAAATGGATCCAGACGCAGAGTACCAGGAATGGAAGTTGATGATGGGGACTATGCAACGTTAAGGGAGATACCAATTGCCGCATCCAGTCATGATGATAATATCAGTGAAGAAGGCAAAGTAAGCAACTCAAATCTCTTTCCTTGAGAAGAAAATTATCATTGAATCATTACCATTCAAAAATTTAAAGATAGATAGATGTACATAGTTTTTGCTTGATACTAACTTAGTTCTTTTAAATTTATGGTTTCTATTAGTTTACTGTTGTTACTGATTTGGTGTCGTTTTTGCATTGTTGCTTTTACTAATAATCATCCGCTTCGCCAGCTACTAGCGTGCGTTCACGATGAGCACGTGACCTACGCAAGCACCAGCCAAGATCTGGTGCCCCCTGTCGATTACGAAGATCCCAGTCCATTGCTCACCCCAGAGCCACTTGACAAGATAGATCATCGTGAGCACCAACCGCAAACGCAACCCATTTCTGTGATGGTGCATGCTCACGCGCAGGTACCATGCTTGCTATGCAATTGGTTTCTCATTGGTTCAAAAATTTCTATAAAATTGATATTATTGCATATTGAATCATCTTTCATTATAATTTATTGTTATAAGATGTGAATGTTAGCAATTGCTTTTCCAGGGTGCGGTTTCAACTGGTCTCACTCCTCGTTGTCTCCGCCGCGCTGATTCCGGCATGCCTCACGATGAATTCACCCCGAGATCGGATTCGATTAGCACTGAGAGTTCCCACTCTCCACCAGATCCACCTGGAAGTAATCACAGCGAGACTTCAAGCGGAATACACTCCAATGAAAGCTCGGAACATCCTCCTCCTTCATACCCTTGTTCACCGCCCCCAACTACAATGCCTCCTCATTCTGGGATTCCATCAAATCAGCACACAAGGCGTGCTACCAGTGTAGCTGATCTTCAAAATCCAATGAAGGAAGAAGTCCAATGGAAATCTTGTTCTCTGCAA
Organism: Ecitoglossa quadriceps; assembly: GCA_027574925.1. NCBI lineage: Eukaryota > Metazoa > Arthropoda > Insecta > Coleoptera > Staphylinidae > Ecitoglossa > Ecitoglossa quadriceps. The sequence goes on along the minus strand of JAODGC010016109.1, from coordinate 4,287 downwards.
CGTGGAATGGCACCTCCAACGAGTGCTTCCTTCCAACAATTCTCTTCTTCCCCAAGTACCAATTCTGTTTACGGCTATACCAACCCTAATTCATATGTCAATGGATCAGAGCATGATCATAATGTTATTCTGGAGAATCCAAATGATGACACAGTCATCATTAGACGTAAAGCAGTCCGACCCAAGACAGCAGACGTTACTTCAACTCCAATCATCAAAGAAGAACCCTTTGGAAGAGCTACCAACATGCGTATGACTTCATTCACTGATGATCTCAAGAACATCCAGGCATCATCTGCAACATTACCACACTATCCAACTCAACCAGTAGTATCAATGAGTAATAACTACCCACATTGTTCAACTATGCCTCTTCCGGTACACACTTCCAACACAATACCGGTTAATTTAGGAGGTGGAAATAGTTGCAATGTGTTTCCAAGACAACATACAACAATACCAACCCATCATAATGGCGTTCGGTTGTTCAATGGGTCTGCACATTCAGGGCATAATGCAAACGCCCAAAATCCATACATTAAAAGGCTGCAGTGCCAAATTGGTCCAACTGTAAGGTACAACCCAACTAACGAACCAATTTATACCGGAGTTAACAGAACCACAGGCGAGTTGTATCATTATCAGTCGTAAGTTCAATACCGTGGAATCTAAACAAGTCAAGTTAGCACAAAGCGTAACTAATTATTGTAAATTAAAAGTAAGCCTATATTAATGTTAGGTTAGAAAATATTGCTGCCCTTGTTGTAAATATCATATTTTTATTGGCTAGTTGTGTTGGATTGATAAAGAAAAGTCAGTGAATTGCAAAAGAATTTCTTCTTTTCGAAGAAGAAAAGAGTGTAATGTATTGTATATATTCTACAGAAGATAAGCAACAATTGTACGGATAAAGGGATGATGACACCTGACCAAGAATGGTTAAAGATGGAGTTCTAATCAATTTTTATTTTGAATGTTGTTGATTTTAGGTACGAAGTGTTTTAAGTTTATGTTGTTTTATAGGTATTATTGCTATGACATTTTCTTGCGGACAAAACCGGTCAAAAACAAAAGAAAGAGAAAATGTCATCGTGAAGTATAAAACAATATAATTATTATTTCTCTCATAAAAAGTTATAATATTAAGTTAAAATTGTATGCACTTGTAAATTTTGATCGCACTTAATTAATTTATTTTTGCCGTTCTCTTTAGTGCTAGTTACCAAAGATTGAGTTAGCTTTAACATTCCCATTAAATGGTCTTCTCATAATCAACTGTACTACAGATCGATGTCTAGTTGGACTATTGTCCATTTCATGTGTCATCTATTATATATAAACGGAAGCGATTCACGTCATAACTTAAGTAAACTTAACTTAGATAAAGCTATATTAATACGAAGCGATAGCTTTCTAATGTGCATACATACAGTATTGGAGCCAGTTACACCTAGTTCAGACTTAGATGCTTGAAGACATACTCTCAAAGGAGCGCGAGCTTATCGAATCACCTCTTCATCGCCATATCTTCAATCACATCATCATCACATCGACCATTTGTTAGAGATATACGCAATCAAAGCAAAATGAAAAAGCGGAAACAATAATTATATACAATGTATACAGAAACAATAAGGATTTATCAAGGATCACTTTATATCTCTTGTATGTAAAACTTTTAAATACTAGCCGAGGATAAAAAGATATATTGTAGCTTTTTTACCGCAAGATCGGAGTGTACAAGATGTACAATGAGTAGTTGAAGTTTGCACGGAGGGTGAACACGATTAGCTGTCACTTGATTGGGACATATTCATTGGGGCATATCGGCTGAGAATTTATTTTTCTGGACTGTAATCAAATGTAAACGACAATTTTAACATAGACGATGATAACAAACGAAATGCACAAGATTACTAATGAGATTGATGGCTTTTTCTACATTGTTTACGTCAATGTCTAATGTCTACTACGCAATACTATGATGGATATTTATCATATTGATCTCTTGTTAACTCACACACTAATGTACTATATACTGGGTGCTGCTGTCTCAATGTTTTCCTATTTATCGCGTACTTTCGCGAACACTAACCAGACGCCATTTGCGACACTATGATAGATTCATTTATTTATTTTAAAGAGTACTTAATATTATATGACTATATATGTAAACACTGCTAAGTATGTTTACCAATTATGTTTATCCTTTAATTTCAAGAATCTTTGATTGGAATGATGGACAATGTTTATAGAGGAGATGGAGTGGCGATAGGTGTAATAATCAAGATACTGAATGTTTTTGATGAGTTTATATCATTTTGATACAATTATACAATTTTTGCAAGGTGTGACGGTTGCAAATATTTAAATCATACAGAAACAGAAAGAAGATGGCATAAGATAACAGATATTGATTATAATTAATGAGAAAGGATAATACGCAAGGATGTAAAGTGTACAAGAAAAGAACTGTGTCGATTGAAACTGAAAAACACGGAGGTTGAAACATTTTGTACATTTAGTTAAATGTTGACAAATAAAGTAACTTAAAATTAATTTTGTGAGAAGAATACTTACGGTTGCATGTCATACATAGGATTTCGCAGCATAAATTTGGTGAGTTGCTTTCCTACGTACTTCTTAATTATATAAACAATGTGAAAATGTACGGAGATGAACATAGGATCTCCGCAGCATTACAAAATCGACGAACAGGTACTGGAGAAATTGATCCCGCATAAGTGGGAAAAAGTAAACTCCATACGCTATACTTTGCGCTAGAACGGACCCGCATCATAGAAAAGACCAGTTTTAGCCAACGCGAATTGCAGGTAGTCAATGTATCTCTAGCGAGATGCAATGTTATTGTTTACAATCAGCGCAGCACTAGCAAAACGTAGCGCACCTGCAACCTGGATGCAGCGCGCATCAGTTATTCACCGCGCTTCAGAATATGAACGCGCATCTCTTCTCTATTAAAATAAATCGGCTAAAGAGTTGTGACATTACTTATTCAATTACTTGGCAGTTTTATCTGTGCGCAAAATGAACATGAGTAGCACGGATCGGAATTCAGTGCAAGTAGAAAGTGTTCCGTCGCGTCGCGTTGCCTGTTCTATATCACCATGTAGTGTACTTTGGTATTGAACAACATACTCTATAGCCAGTAATTAATCAGCGTGGGATTGTTAGGATACAGTGTTAAGAATTTAATGTACTTTTGTGAGTTTTTAAAGACACCGCGCGGTTTAGTAGAATGATGCCGTTTGCCGTCGAACCGCGATCAACACAATATTTTGTGGAACGTTTTGCAAGGAAATAACCAAACGCTTTGTAATTTTAAAACTATCGACCGTAAAAGAACCGGATTGACAACAACAAATAGTAATCGAAATTCGTTACTTTATTGAGGTAATTTATTTTTACTTGCCAATGCGAACAGAGCTACAATATTACTGAAATTCCATTTGATTAAAACTTATCGGTGTTGTGCGCATCAGTTTTGAGTGTAAAAAGAGTGCTGTGCTTTGTCGTCGGTCCGCGTTTAAGTTTGTATTTATTAATATATTCATTTGTTTCACAGCAGTAACAGCCTTACTCTAAGCGAATAGATCCAGCATTATGGAATACGACCTATAACACAAATGATAGTCGTAGTTACAAAGCGCTGTATTGAGTCACCCGTAGTCCAACATCAGTCGGACGTGGGGCTAGTGCACGCAGTGTTTGATGTAGAGTTGAATTCGTTGAATCGATCGCAGTTGAACGTTGTTTGATAAGACAAACTAGTTATGCGCATAACGTGCAAGTCGCCGCGATGAACTATCCGCATTAACGAAATGTGCCCTCATGGTGAGTATACTGTGCCTATTTGCTAATTTGGAAATTATATCAGCCCCGTGTACCTGCTTACCTGACTATATGACTATTATTTACTTGCTATATTGTACATAAACAATTAATTCATAAGTAAACTTAAATTTAATTTATCTTGTGGTTTCTTATTTAGAATACCCCTTTTTACTATTTTCAGGATTACATCAGTTCTCTTTAGAACTATAAATTGTCTTAAATGTTAATGTTATTACATTATTATTTCATAGTATTCTTTAATGTTATTTTCTAAAAACTATTGATACAAATAGCAGAAATTTTTGCACTCTCGTAAGAGCTTGCGTTGGTGCAGTGGTTGTGCTCACGCTTGTTGATCTTGTGTTCCTGGGTTCGATCCCCAACTTCGGAGCACTTTTAAAGAAAATTGAATTAATTCAAAATTACATTGGC
>JAODGC010015889.1:108882-128052 GCA_027574925.1 Ecitoglossa quadriceps | reverse complement strand
GGCTTTGCCGGCGAAGACCCATCGCTACCGGCCCACCCAAATCCTCCAGAATTATTACTTATGAACCCTCAAAGAATTTCGGACGAAAGGGAAGAATACTTATCCCCATCTCTTATCCGGTAGGAAAGTTACCCCTACATTTTTCAAAAAATTTGTTTGCCAATTTAAATAGTAGAGAAGTAAGTATACAAATACATCCCAGAAATTCTTTTAAGCCGTATTTGACAAGTGTCCACAAAAATTAAAATTTCGACCTCCCCTTATTTTCTATTTTTGGATTTGCTGAATCTCAACTTAGAACCCGAGAATTTTTCCCGAGTCTTTTTTAACTGGATACAAGGCAGTTAGTTTAGTTTTAAATTCTTATTGATGTATGGAACTTCCATAAATCTAATGAAATTTGGATTTATAGGGATTTTCTCTAAAAGTACCCTTGCAAGTCGGAATCGAACCCTTGACCAGCAAGTAGACAGCCACAGACTTACACGAACTAGCCACAGAAGGAACTTGAAAGGCGGAGTACATTGAATCTATTTATTAAAACTTTTTTTAAAGTAGACAAATCCCGAATTTAAAAGAAATTTATTAATTATTGCCGTGAAGAAAATATGATAATTGCAGCTTTGTTTCTTATTCAAATAATGTGATAGTTCTGATAAGAACTTTTTATTGTACTTCTGGATCAAAATGGGCGAAGAACACAATGGGCTTATTCTCTCATGGATCTTCCTTGGAGAGCACTGACACTAGCTGAAAGTAAAATCCACGATAATAAAAGATATTTTAAGTTATGTAACAATCATATAATAGATTAAATTATGATGCAATAAGTTGTACAAACGATGCATTGGTAAAAGTCAGAACATGATGACGTTACAAGCAACAAAAGTACCATAAAAACAGACCTTACAAATTTCACGGTGGTTTATTTCTTATTGCAAGCAACGTAAATATTAATCCTTAATCGCACTACATAGTGATCACTAATCCACGACAGCACCTTGAAAACTTATTTTAATAAAGGTATTACAAGAAACACGTATGCATCTTCCGATGGACGAGGAGCAACTGATGCGAAATGTATCGGAGACCTTGTAACGATGTAAACAATAACGAACCGGACAAATTCCCTACCTGGCTTAGCTGAGATTCAGGTTCTAACACAAAGTAAAGCACATATTATGCGCTCTATTTCTTTCACGCGAGTTCGGTAATAAATAACCAATGATTCATATTGTTATTAATGAAATTCATGCAAAGACAAAGGATAAATGTTCAAATATTAGATTTCATGAACCATGTCAATTTTATCTTAAGAATTTAACCTAAGAACATGGCTTTGCGGCTAAATGAAATTCTAAAGAACAATTGCCAAGCCCATAGTATAAGTTATTAGCATTATTATAGACAAGACAGTAGAGTTGCTCATAGTACGGTAGCCAGTAGATGCCAACGCATGTGACTTTAAGATTAATAAATTCGCAGTTTATTAAGTAATTTGTGGGTTATTACTAACCCTTTCACACCACCCTTGTGTGTTAAGTATTATACATGTTACTACAATTGAGATTCATACCGGTCATGCCTGTTATCGAGCATCCTTCTAAAACATACGAGAAGTGTTTTGCAAAAACTAAAAAACAGTCTAATTTTGGCTCTAATTTAAAGCATTTATAACTATGTTAGAATTATTTAACGACTGAATTATAAAGCAACTCTTTGGCTATAAAGTGACAACTTGAAATTTTATTTCTCTATTATTACCGGAAATATTGGAACTTTTCTGGCTCGTGTTTGGCAAAAACTCAAAAATTGTCTAATTTTGGTTCTAATTTTATGGCATTTATAACTATGTTAGAATTATCTCTTAACAACTAAATTATAAAGCAACTCTTTGGCTATAAAATGACATCTTAAAATTTTATTTCTATCTATTATTTCCGGAGATATTGGAAGTTTGCTGGCCCGTGACATTTCCATCTATTTTAGAATTGTCTCTTAATAACTATTATATAAAGCAACTCTTTGACTACCAAATAGCGATTTTAAATCGCATTGACGCCACCTGAAAGTCAATTCAAAATATTTCTACTCATGTTACAATAATGTAAACCTAGCCTTACATATATAGAAATTAAGATGCAAGCCATAGAAGATGGGAATTTTAAAACTAACATGAGTACAATTAATAATTATCACTGACCTTAGGAACCACACTGGTTGACTTCTTATTAGGCTCAAGGTTTATTATTCCTTAATTGCACTTTATTTTGATGAGTAGCACACGCGACGAAACAATGAAAATTCTCTCATATATCGGAATACTTAATTGATGTAAATTAAACGCCGTATATGAATTGAATTATGTATGTTACAGTTATTTAAGTCACCTATTTTAATAGAGTTAGTTACAAGAGACGCGTGTGCTTCTTCCAACAGGCATGGTGCAACTGTGCGAAATGTAACCTTGTATTGATATAAACAATAACAAATCAGGCAAACTCGCTATCTGGATTACCTGAGATTCATGGGCATTCACATTTACGGTGTTATATAGTACGTGTGAAGTCTAACAGAATGTACAGCGTATAATATGCACTTTGTTTTATTTGTGCGCGATCTATTTCCCCATTACTCTCCTCTGCTTGTGGATTTTTAACGCTAATGAGACCCTATGTGCACGCCCGTAGTCCCCAATGCAATGTAATTGTTTTTTGCAATTAATATATACATTAAATCAAATAACATCTCTTCCTGCTCAATATCTTAACCGGCTAAGATAGTTTGATAGTTGCAGGGCATATTTGCTTAATAAGAAAAGAGTAAATATCGCAATACGCGACAGCAATAACACTGTGTTACCACTGTCTAACTATAACATATCTTGATATAAGCGAAAAGGAGGAAATAAAATTAGACTGCTAATATTTTAATGAAAGTACAATGAAGGTTTTTTTTTGAAATTACGCTATAAATTGCGCCAGAAGAAACGCGATATGATGGCAGTGACTTTCAAAGAAAAATAAAAAGTTTTCTTTTCCATCTCACGCTGAATGATTCCTAATTGTAGCCTATTTTTATTAATCCTGCATGGCATTAGATGGTGAGTACTAACACGCAATGGAGCACTAAAAACATTTCATTGGCATTGAAATTACGGATCCGCGCATCTACTTTTATTTTGGCCCCACGAGCGAAACCGCATTGCTAAGCATAAGCCATATCCTCCAGGATTATTACTTATAAACCCTAGAAGGTACTAGCACAAAAGAGAAAGATACTTACCCTCATACTTGGATCTGAAAATAAACAACCGCAAATTTTTTTCGAAAGAATTTTTATATGTAATAATAAAAAATAAGTATTGGAAGCAATAATTATTATTATTTAATTGAATTAAAGGTATTGCGAAGAGCGAATAAAAAATACATTGAAAGTGACTGTCACATTAACAATAGTTACGTTAACACAACACTTTCACGAAATAAAAGAGCAGCAAGTCTTCTTCTACCGTAATCAAGGCATTATCAAGCAAATCATGCTATAATTTGAGTGCCCGCAAATTACAATTTTCTTCAGGGTGTTTTGAAAAAACTATGAAGTTAACAACGTTTTGAACGAATTGTTACATATTTTCCGATTGCCACAATATTAACGTAACAAGTAATTAAAAATTGTGATAGCAAACAAAAAGAAATTGTTCCGACGGTAATGTGTCGCACTCTATCTAAGCACGTGGTTGAGCAATAAAGGTCCTTTATTATCCCACGGTGAGTGATTGAAGATGAACACTGTTGATTAATCCAATAATCGATGATGAGCAAACACGCGACGAAACACTATGTGCCTTCCACTTGATCGAAAGAACTAAAAATCCTTACATCAATTTTTAATTAATCGCACAAAAGACGTGTCGTGTCTAGACCGAATGTTTTTAAAGGAGATAATCAAATATGTATAGATAGATGCGTCAGCATCTTCCAACGGGCGAGATGCGACTGTCTAAGCAAAACTTTCCACTGCGTCAACACTGAATGTAAACAATAACAAACCGAAACCTTGCACAACGATGGCTGAATTCGATGCAATCTCACTCAATACAAATCTCTAAACAATGAAGATTTGTTTTGAAGCAATTTACTTCAACAGAATTTAATATCTAAAACTAATCTGAACACATGTGGAAGTAGGCTACTTATTTCTATATAACTAAGAACCTTCTAATTAACTTGGGTTAATAACATTTGTAGCGTAGAAAAATGCCAATCAAAACTGCGGTCATCCACAAAAGTAAGAAAATGGGTAATAATTTTTACTAAGCTACCTAAAAGTGTTTACTACCTGTGGTAAAGTAAAGGTCTCATCCATCCAAACATTCCAATGCACTCAAATAATTTTTCCCTCTCAGTTTTATTCATGCACTTAAGATATCCTACAACATTAAGTAGAACATGAATATTGCACATATAAATCTACCATTATTACTAGTTGCTTCAATTTAAATTTTTCTTATATTTGCTCGAAAAAATAACTAATACTTACCCATTCCCAACTAAACCGCTGTTATTGATATATAGTTAGCCCTGCTTTAGTTAATATCCTTTGTTCATCTCATAACTACATAGATACCTATATTCAAAGTCTAATCCAAAAATCAGGCTTATATTTAATACATATTTGGTCTAAGGTAAGGTGTTATTATAATTAATTATATGTAATGAAAACGGACACAAAATATCTACGCCGTATATATTTATTGTTAAAATCGTTTAAATAGGCGTTGAAATTTGTCATACGAATATCAAGTTTGAGATTTCACGCATTTTATAATAACTAATTCATTATTCATTTCAATACGTTAAACTTAAGTTAAACTGCGAAGAAGTCTTGCAGATACGCCTTTACAAATACTGCATTATAATAAAATACTGAAACACTGAAAATAAAATATTTCAATTAGTTATTTACAATTTATTTGCCTTTTAGATTACACATGTTTCAAATAATGCACATTTAGTTTTATATATCGCATTAAGAATTGTTGTTCTATATGGGAGAAGGGATATTCTTACAAGTTCAAAAACACATATTTTTTCTCGTTTATTATTTTCACCGTAATTGTCATTCATATATATATATATATATATTTATATTATTAATTCATGTATGTATATATAATCATATTTATATTTTATCATTAAATTATTTCAGCAATTGAAATATATCATATCAATTATAACTTATATACAACAATTATTATACTTTGAAAAAACGAATTGACTTTCAGTAATACTGAGCCTAGTTAATTTGTCTTCACAACCACGATGCATTAGTCCTGACTTCCGAACAACAATTTTACATATCAACAAAGCAAATTTCATTAATCCGCCGTCATCCACTTTGTAGGCAATTGTACTTTTTGGCTTTGTTCAACAACAATAAATCTGGTTACGAATACAAATTACTAGCGATTTGGCATATCATTACGCGTTTAGTAATTATTTATTTATAATACTTGTCGAATTATATTATTAATTGTTTTCAATGTAATTTCTTTTTTATCATTTTTTCTCATTATTCATCGTTCTTTTTGTTGTTTTGGTATATTCACCCGTTTGTATATAATTACATTATTTTTATATACACATAGCTCAGAAAATACATCATACATTTAAAATAATGTATCGTTATTACTTTTTATATAGCTTTGTTCAAAACGTTTTTAAACCTTTTTAAAAATGTCAATATATATTTGTTCGTTCTGGTTGGTTGCTTCGATTCAGAGATTTTACTTTTATTAAGTCCCTTACGTTAACCGAAATCGTACGCGTAAATTTTGAAACAAAAATGTTTGTATGTAGGTCCAGTTGTAATTTGTTTTTGCTTGTAAAGTATAATCATGTTGTACGAGTAGTTAATTCAAAATTAATTGTTGTATTTTTGAACGTGTAAGAATATGTTGTTGCTCATTGTATTGTTTTGGTTTCAAAGGTTTTGATTGTGATTGGGAGGAAAAATAAATGTGATCATTAATCGAAACTGCGGCACATGTGCAATCTCAAACAAGTTGAGGAAGTGAGATGTACTCATATCCGAGTTTGGTCTCTGTGAGAGTGTTTGAGAATTACTTTCATTGTCAATGTAAATCGCTAACTAAATGAAGCGTAACGCGTTGCAGTAAATATCCTTGCAATAAATAACTAGTCTAGTATGTCATAATAAGCTTAAAAATAGTCAAAAACAAACACAGTGCAAATTAATCTGTATCTAACACTATCATAACTTAAATATTCAATTATCTAACGCTTACAACTAATTCTGAACTAAATACGACGTAATAAATAAGTAACAATTTGTCTTTTATATGCATAACGCCGCTCCGTGTTCAGAAATTCAAATTGAAATCCTCGACATTTCTCATAGAACATAAAAGCGACAGAGTATCACAGAGACAAACAACAGGATATTAGGTCCAGTAGAAAGGCTTTCAAATAATAAATTACAATTTAAGCTAAGTAAATTGATGTAGGTAATGTTGTTCTGATGTTGATGATGTGCTGTTATACATTGTTGCAGTTGCTGTAAATTCAATAGCACTAGGTTTAAAGGTCGGGGTTGTTAGTTGGTAATTACTGTAAATTCGAGTAAATAAAATTTTACAAGCGAAGCGTACAAAAGTGTAAAGATTAGTATGATCAATGTTGGTGATGTGACAATCAAAGATTTCCTAAACCAAGGCTAATGAAGCAAGCAAGAAAAATAGAAGTAAAACTTATATTCTTATATACAATTTTAATCACCTTAGTTAGGTGGACAAGATCCAATTTTCAAGAGAAGAATATCCTCCGGGTAGTAAAAAGTGCGTCGGCGAAAAGCAAAACGCGAGTGCAATGTTTGTGTAAAATTGAAAACAAAATTGCCCAAAATAAAGAAATTGGCAGAGTGTATGAAAAGATACTATCACCAGCTAGAGGCACAGATAATTGACTCAACTAAGTTGTTCTTGTGTTTCTTTTATCAATATCATATTTTCCATTACGACAAGTACAATTATTTATATGTATAGTATAATAATTTTAATATGTATTTAGCATATTATATGTAATGATGTATTAGAATAGGTATGGTATAAGATGTTGTAGTTCTCATTCCTTGTGTGATGCTCAAATGTCGGTGGTTTGTGTGTAGTGTTCGGTCATTCTGATGTCAATTCATCCTCAACCAAATGTTTGCAAGCGCAAACAACTTTCGTCGTCGTTTTGCAGCAAGTAAGAAAAATCGTACATCTATCAGATAAATTATTAATTAAATAAACAAGGAACAATTATCGCCACAACAGGACGCCTTCGTTCACATTCCAACATCAATTTCTTACAACTTAGATCAAACTAACAAACGAAATAAAGCAATTCGCGTAACATTGTTGTAATGAAATTACGACATTAGCGTACTTCTCTGACCTATTACATATAGTGCATTTTTTTTTATGCGGGACACTACTAATCCAGAGATGTAATTAATTAAAACAGCCTACTAAACATCTATTACTATACAATATTAAAATACTAACCAACACATTGAATTCAATCAGGTTCGTCAATATTAAATTCGAAAAGAAATTGATTAAAACTTGTCAGATATCACCTATTATACATCACCATCTACAAATATAATTAATTCACATATCGTAAATAAAAATTAATAAAACATAGTGTTGCTTGAGATTTTAAAGCATGTTGATACAAACAAGATTTGCCGGCATGCACAACCCAAACTCTTTCATTAATCTTCCAATTAGTTGTACCCTATTAATTATTTAATATGTTAGTTCGATTTCAATTACTTTAATAAATATTTCCTACATTTCCCGATTTTGTTTGGTCCTCTCACGTGATTGGAATAAGTGCCAACTAATGAAAGAGTTTGATTCGTCCTCGTGTTCGTCAAATTCCTTGTTATCTTTCGTAGTGTGTTGAATTGAATTAATAATTCCTTAGCTAAGCACTAACATTTGAGATTGATTCATTTAATACTATAATGATATGATACACTATTCTAAATTTAACTGTCTTTTTTCATAATATGTATTTTCTAGATTCCATTTCATTGAGTTCAAGTACATACATAAAACGTATAGTCGATATTCGAAAGAAAAGTGTTGTGGGCATATAGCTCTCATCGTTTATCATCAGGTAAAGAGCTATATCCTCACAAGGTTTCTAATGGTGTGACACCTTTTTATGCGTCTTATACAACTGGGTGCATAATTGTACACACATTGTACATGTTTCACAATTGCATAACGTCAATATTGTTATTGCACATTTGTCTTAAAGATAGTGTTTAATTTCAATAATCTCACAAATTCAATGTGTTGAAATCTTTCTGTCAAGTTGTTGTTGAGTGTGTGTACGTATTCCAAGTGTTGTTAGTGTGTTAAATGTTTCAACAATGTGTGGGGTGTGTGAAAAATACTTGATTCGAAATGGAACGCATGACCATTTCATTTCTTCGTTTTAAGTTTATAAAGTTTACAGACAGAGAAAGTATTACTATTATTGACATCGAGTTAACTACTTGCGTCTCAATCTACTAATAATTTCCACCCTCTCCAGCTGCCAACAAACAAATACGTTCACAGTCAAATAATTTCCAGTACGAGAAAACAAGTTGCCAATCATTTCGGTTCCCAAGGTACACAGTAGATTACTTACTAAAATCTAAATTAAGACGCAAGCTCTTAGGAAGACATTCAACTAATAAAGTGATACCAATAATTTATGTTTGACCATCAATGTTAAAACTCGCCGTTTTGTTAATTACTTGCATCCTAAATAATCGCTATACAAGTCGCAGGTAACGTTTTCTTCTAATTTAGCTACATTATGGACGCTGGATTAAAATTAACATTGAAGAAAGCTATTTTTCGCCCTTATCTACTTTCCATCGAGTTTGCATTAATTGATAGCATATTTAGCACTAAGCAGATTGAAGTAAACCAGCAATTTCAAAAACATTTATATGGGAAGGTGTCGACTATGTTTATGTTCTCATATAAAGTTTATTTAGAATGTTGCGTAAAAGTGCAGTTTTTGTGAGCCAATTGATTGAAAATTAATTATTTACGAATAAAGCATTCTGGAGTGTTTAATTTTGATGCAGTCTGATATGTTTTCGAATATGTATATGTTTTATATTTCCGTTTGCATTGGTTGGAAATCCATGAAATGTATGTAGAAATCTTGATATTCACGCAACCTTAGAGATCACCATCATTTCCAAGTCAATTACATTTAAATAATATGCGTTAAATTTTAAATTATTGCACTAATTTGACACATTTGCGTTAAACCCCCAATAAATTAATAATTCTCTTGTAATTTCCTAAGAACTTTATCTTCCTAGTAAATTAATTAATTCTTTTTATGTTTTAAAATACAGTTGGCATAATTGAATTGTGATGTACTTGAAATATTTACAAGTGCGTTGGTTTCATTCGCTCGACTTTGCTGTTGTAGTAATTTAATTATGTTTTGCAACGTTGTCAAATACTTGTGGTTCAAAGAGATAGTCTTAAAAGATTCAAAAAATATTATCTAATTGTAGTTAGTCAATATTGGTTGGCATGAATGTGTTAAAGAATCGTAGAAACATAAATATAGATTCAATAAGTATTCTTCAAATAGCTGCTTTCTGTTATAATTTGGGTCCTCGCACAATTGCCAACGTGCAGGAACACAATTTAGGCGTAAATTTAACCATATTCCCGCGTACTTATTTGAATATTGATAGGATCTCATTCCTTTGGCAATTAAATTGCTGAGATGGCATCTAAACTTCAATCGAATTAGTATTATTTATACTCGAATGAATAAATACATCGCGCTAAGAAGGTACATTATCCCTTATTAAAACTCTATTTGGTACCGGGGAATTTGTTATGTGAAATGTAATACATAATATACTTAATGTATGTATCGTGTACGCCTAATAAGCAGATTTATATAAAAAATACTCTCGTGTATCAATTCTTGGTAATATTAAAATTAATATTTGCGTTGTCTTTTATACTTTTCTCGCTTAAAGTCCCACTCTTTGGTGTCCTCCCATTATTCAAGCGCAGTTGTTTTTTGTTTTGTTTAAAATCAGTACAATAGCCCAGCAACTACAATCGATACACTTTCATGAGTAGGTTGGTTTCAGACCATTAAATTAACTCTCGTTATTGTTAACATTAGTTCCTGGAGAGCATCTAATATTTACTGTCGACGTTTACCAAATCTTCCCACATATAAATAGTATATGCTAAACGCTATACAAATAAATAATTCTAATAAAACTCGTTGCAATGTTATTTTTTGTTAGCAATAGTAATTCTTCAAAATGTCTTGTTTGTCATCAATAGAATAATGAAATATGTTAATTATTCTCATTAACGATATGTTTTACGTACTATGTGTCTATTTGTCAAAATTTAGTGATTTCTTCAGATGTTTTTAATCTATCGTCTTCATCGAGTGGTCTATCTTATTTCCTTTCTCTCTCCGATATCCATATTACCTCTTCAAATTCTATTCAGTCCTTCACTAAATATTCCAGAATTTTGTGATGAACGTGCACAGTGTACAGAAATGTTAATTGCACTCGCATGTAATTTGAAAAAGGTGAAATCCTACATATTTTGTGCAAACTTGCCCAACACACGCCTGGAATATTTCATCGGCCTCAATATTTATCGCTTATAGTTTCAAATACTCTCTATCAGACGATTGTGTCACTGCTTCTTGCAATTTCCAAGTTCAACTTGTACGCGCAATTGTAGCATGCGGAGAGACGCTTTGTATGATGAACGCATTAATTCACAACTTAACAACACCGGAATAACTTCATTTCCGTATACTAAACACTACAATAACAAAGAATCGTTACATCAAACTAAGACTATGAGATAAAAACTAGATCAATTATTTATATCAAGCTATGCAATTTTAAATAAATAAATCTCTAGTGTCATTTGACGATAAATATGAATCAGTAATATGTTGTGATGTATGAAGATATGTAATTCATTTAATTTCGGTTTGGTTTTCATTCAGCTGGGAGGTCGTATTTCATCTTGAACTGGGAGGAATTAGATCAATGTCGTGAAATATGCAACAGACAATTGAATTTCGTTCTTCTTGTCGCAAACGTTGCGAATCTTAAAATTTAACATGTTGCCGAATCGTTAAAGAAACAACGTAAAAGTGGATAATTAGTGTAGTTGTGGTTTACTGGTTCATGTCTTACTGGTCCTGTTCCATGCGCCTGTCAGTCGAGCCATTGGAATTATTCTCGCCATTTCGTATGGACATGCTACGGGACGATGAAAAGCACAGCTTCATTATAAATGGGAACTTTGTGCCTGGAACGAATAAAACACGAATGACAAACGTGCCGTCCCAACTAATTAATGCAAATGAAGCCATTTTACATTACTTATAAAAACTGTTAATTGCCTTATTAGCGCAAATTGGCAAGACACAAGATTGAAAATGCATATTAATTACGTCGGCTCATTTACCTGGACTTTCGATGGCGGCGTGATTGCAGGCCATAACGGCAGCCACAGCTTCCGTTGTAGTCTCAAACTCAAGGAGTCCAGAACTGGAGCGCTCGGATTTCATGGGGAATAATTTGACTGCTTTGGGAGGAATGACATCGTAATCTTTGAATACCTGTATCAACTCTTCCTCTGTGACTTGCGGCGGTGTGTTGAAGAAGTGCAAAATCTGCAAATAACGCGATAATAAATTAGTTTCGTCATTAAAGTTCTCACTTAACGCTCGATAAATTGCTAGCCAGGCAAGTATTTGCATTTATTTATCCAAATCCATTTGGCTCCACGCCAAACTGTACGCAGACGATTCTATACAAGTTTACAACTGGTAGAATTTCAATAACTTATAAATTAATGCACATTAGCCACGCTGAAAAACAAGCTTTCAAATCGATTAGCTCACAAATTGCAACATGTATGCTTTTCCATGAATAAGAGAAATGATAGAGTTAAAAACTATTTATCGTAAGTACCTTGCTTGGTGGTTGAATTCTATTTTTACTAGCCATTGCAGGATTCATGAAGCGATTATTTTTGTTTGTAATGTATTCCTTGTATGAAGGGGATTTGTCTGACAGTGGGTACGGATTCGTCACTTCGCTGAGATAGGGTTGTTTGCTGAAAGCTAGCTGCAGTTTGTGCTCCATTGCAGATACATCTTCCATGGTGACGTTGGTATTACACACAGGCGCTGCTCCAGTCAGTCCTACATTCACGTTGTTCAAGTACTGTACACAGCGTTCAACGGCAACACCATCACCCATTTGTACCATGGCAGTGCCTTCCTTTGACTTTAAAAACTTGATCTGGACAGAGAAATACAAGTCAGGTTTTGGATGCTATGCCAGTTTTCTCGGATGAGCGTGCTTTACAGCAGTGCAATGCATGCATAGCAGGCACGCTTCCATATGTCGGAAAAATGATGAATAGTTTGCTTACCCTTGCCACGTTTCCGTACAAACACATTAAATTGAATAATTTATCCGCGTTGGTGCGCATTGGGTCGAGGCCGTAGACCATAAGCACTGCTCCTGGCTGCTGGAAGTTGCGCTGATCGCGATATTCGGTGGCGACAGGCGTCACAACTGTAGCTCCCGATTTTCTGTATGTTTCACCCGTGAAGGGTTCCCCATAACCAGGTCCTCCAGTGCCACCACCGCACATGTCTTCATAACGTGCTTGTTCACTTGGATATGGATCTGTTGAAATAACAAAAAATTATTACAGAAACTGCTATTCCTGATGAATGTTAAAGCTGGTAGTACTTTAATCTGCACTAAAAATTATACTTTCGTACGCATTCAACAGTATGCACTGCATTTTTATTGCAAAACTAGACTAAATTCTGTTATGCTTTCATACAAAGATTAGCAATTCTAATATTGGCACATCCTAATCGCTTATCCTTTCAACAGAATGCCATCAGTTAATTATTTTATATTGCAAACGCAGTGAGTACACTCTACAAGAGTAAAACCTTTTGGTAATTTCTCGCGACAGTATAGAGGTCGTATAATTTGCATATAACGTGAATACAAAGTGAATCTCAAATATCATGTATGCCCAAACTGTACACATTCAACTAAACATCTCATGACTGATTTATCAGGCAATAGCTAGGTGCGTGGAGTTTCCCAGAAAGTAAGGCACAAACTGCATGAAGTTGTAAGCATATTAGAGCGACTAAAGGTCGGACCTCGGCCGAATTAAAGCAAATTAAATAGAGCAACGTGTGGTGCAGCGCAAACGGATAATAAAACTCACCAACCGACAAGGGGCCCGTGCTCAATGAGATTGCGTTTGAATTTTTTAGTAGCACCACATCCATTCGCTCATATTTGCATGATGGTCATCAAGCTTCTGGTGAAATATGCACACCCAAATTAAAGTATTTTTTAACATCCAACAAAAAATGCACTTCCGCAAATACGTAAGTACATAACGTCACGTCCCCGTGCTTGTCATGTTGGCGCAACTTTAGCGGTAGAGTTACTTTTCCAGCCATCATTTCGCTACTTGAATACGTAATAATGGTATGTGCAGGTGAGAATGATGGCGGAGGAGTGAACAGGAAGAGTATGGATTGAAAGCCGTATTTATTTTTCACGCCACGTGCTATAGCTGAACGACATGTGAGATGGTTTAGTTATACATCACTTGTTTTCTAGGCCCTTCATCTCCGAACAAATCATGTTGAGAGTCATGTATGCGATTTCGTTGGCCAGTGCATGCCATATGGATTTGTGGCTGGTTGTGCGAAATAAATAATAATCCTACAAAACGTATACATGTTTGGTGGCATGTGATAAGGGCGCGTTTGCAACTAGTTTTATGGGTTTCGTGCATATTGCGTAGGTTGGAACCGCATAAATTTTCCATTAACTATTCTGTAACACCAAACGGGTAGAACATGATACAATTCCTTATCTGTATTCTCTACAACGTGTGCTCTTCTACCAAGTTAAAGTAGTCACCCATTTTTAATTTATCCAACAATCTGCACAAGATTTTCATGGCATCCGCACATAAAATAACACACACGTGTAAAAAGTTACCATAGAATATCATAATTCATAAAGTAATATATCCTTCTGAAGGTAATAGGAACATTTTTCTACTACGCACTGTCCTGCTATTTGCTGAACTCATTCCTTGGCTGATATAGAATTCTATCTACCAATTGTCGTGACCAACAGCAAGTTGTCCATGAGTGCCAAGCAGAAACTAGTCCGCCTCAGCGCACTTACGCTTAATTACATACACATACGTTTAGCCGAGTGCGTCATTAATTATTCGCACGGCATGGCAGCTAAAAGTGCACCTGACACTAAATGACGAGTGCGTTTGCCAACTGAGAAGAGAGACTCGATGACGACAAGCAAGTAGCAAGTCAGTCACTCATCCCGCAATGTCTTGCCTGCACATCGTCTCAACTTGTGCCGCTTCATTCGCCGTCGTTCACACATTTAGTGCATGCTCGAGGAATAAAGAACTCAATCTGCACTGGCGTCGTTTATCAAGATACGGGAAGCTGTGGATAGCGTGACCAGTCGGTCGGTATTCTCAGCATTTCAAATATTTCATCGGATGCACACAATATTTCAGCTTTTGTTCGTCCAAGTCTCATTATATTCATCTGGCGTTAAGGATGCGACATAGTTGCCTTTCTGGTCGACTTAGCGTCTCGCGTTAATTTATAAACGTCGGATAATTGCATGAACCGTACTTTGAGAATTAAAAACGGCACTTGATCACGCCTCGCTTTCGCCATTGTGGACATGTTCGCGCAAGTGTGAGACGTAAATGCGTAATCTACGCCAAATGCGTTTGAAAAAGCTAGCAATTTGCTAATGTCCCCGTCATGCTATGCCTGTTTGTGATATACTCTCACGTGTACACGTGTTAGTCATGTAAATGAAGCGATAATTCGGAATGAAAATTAGGTCGAAGTCTTAACTCATTTTCCAATGTTTTTCCACATGAGCAGAGTTAAGTGTTGTATTGTACATTCGTTTAAACCTATACCATTGCAAGTCGTATTCTATTTTCGATTTGTAGTTTGCGCATCTTCATTTCCCGTTGGCATTTCTATGTCAAGACAATGCAAAGCGGATACGCTAAACTTGCACGAACAAATTGTTTCTAACTATTAATACACGTGTCGCCTGGCGGCGGCACGCAGCAAAGAATGTAGAATATTGCGCGTGACTTTTCGAGAATTTGACAATTCATCAGGTGCAAATTTCTTTGGATGGTTGGCACATTAGTAGTCATCGCAGTAGCATGAAGGAGGCACTTACAGCGAGAATGTGGTGCTCATCCGTTCCAAAGTCGACAGTGACATTTGCGCATTGGCGAAATTCTTTGACAAAACTAGTATGAAACAAAATTCACTATGTGCATCATCTAAAATTCGCAAATTATCACACTTCATGCGGGCTTGCATCTATGCTTCTGCCATGCGATGGATGGTCGAGCGAACAGCACAAACACGGCGTAATGAATAAGTGCGAAAGTATTTATTGGCACGAATCCGAAACCCCATCAATCTCTGACGTGACAGAAACTGCAATAATAACTATCCTCGCTATAAAGCAAACACGCCTCAGACATTTATATATGCTGTTTGATGTACAACAAGGAAAGACTCCATTTTGCGCTGCAGAAAAGTTCGGCCCATCTAAGAATAGAGTGAGTAAAGATATTGGTAATATAAAGAAGGGGTGTAATTTTAAACCAAATCTTGTGCTGCTGCATTTTCGAAAACTGCAAGGTGCAAGCTTTATCACAAAAAAATAAAATATAATTTTATAGTCCATTAAAGATACAACGTTGTGGTGAAGCATGTCATTGCATCTCGTTGACGTGCTCACAATTCACGCCGGATGAAAAGCGTCAATCATGTTAAGAAAGTTATTTCCAAAATATCAAGTCCGTTTCGGCATTTCCGGCGTGCTTTGCCACCCTGCGCAACGCCTCAATATGCAGAAATGTAAATGGGATGGTGATCAGAAGGCAATCCAACGTTTAACAAGTTTGATGGACACTTGATTTCCACAATTCACACGTTGAAATTTCTCACCAAAGTGCATTTACATCGCACAATTCAATCTACCACATTTCATGAAATCCTTTCGAATCAAAAAGCACGTAATCTAATTTCTGAAATTTTCTTTTGCCCGCGAAATATTTAATTTGTACGTCCTCTCAGCGATACATTCAACGGCAATTAATTAGAACAATCTCGCACGCGAGCAAAAAACAAAATGTTGAATCATTAAAGTTTCAAATTTCATTTTCGCACATGGCTGAATTTTGATCAGCGTTGGACATGGATATAACTCATTTCACAGAGTCCCGCTAAAAGTCAGTAATTTAATAAATACGAAGGTAGGTAGCAATCAAGCCGTATTGTCGGGTCATGCCTTCTAATTCGGTCGCCAGCAGTGCTACCAAAACGTGCGTCCGGCGATGAATATGTTTGCGAAAATCTAACAAGTTCGTTGATTAATTTCCTGCCGCACACAGTCGTTCTCCGTGAGGAGCTGAAAACGTAAACGCAATGCAGCAATACGTATCGCGGCAAATCTAGTAGTAAAATGTGCAGAATCATCGCTCAGTACCGAACTCTCGCCGGAATACGTCGTTTTCCTACAATTTAGTTTCCAACTAAACTTGAAGGAGAGAGAAGTAGTTAGAAACAATCCACGAAATCTGCATTACCGCTAGTAATGTTCCTAGTGAAATACACTCTGCTGCTGTTATTTTCTTCTGGTGTAAAACTATTAACTATGCACTTTACAAATTTAATGATCAATCTGCAAAAACAGTTATGTGTAATTAAGTTATTATCAATCAATCACTGGGCAAACGGTTACCAATTTATGTTTGCAGGTCTGTTTTAACAAATCCTTTTCATTGATTAGTTGTAAATAACATGGATCAATAAACTCAGACCACATAATACAGCGCAATGTGGAATTAATACTAAATTATGTTGAGCTATTGTTCCTATTGCACTACAATGCCACTGAATGAAATAATACAACTCTTCTACGCTTTAGATAGATGTCTTTATTAGGAAATGACCTCTATTCTTTAAATTTCATATGCACTCTCCATGATTGTGCTATCAACAAATGCAATAAATACAGGGCTATCATGCAACTGTTTTAATATCGAATTGAACTATAACAATTCGTTGAACTTATCAGGACATAAAAAATATATTATCTATTTTGCTTGCTTTCTGCCTATAATAAATCACTATTATCAAGTCCTTTGTTGCTTCCCATCGGGTTATTTTCCATCGTACTTTTTACACTTTCAAGGCCTTTTCAAATTGTTTTCCAACTGAAGGACTTTTCCAATTTTCAATCTACACCGCTTTCTGCGCAGTGCCATACCCATCCAGTCAATACCCTTCATCACCTAATAGTCAAAAAATGAAAACTTTTTCAATGGATACGAAACGCTACAATCGCTGCAAAGTTGCAAAGCAATGAAAACTTTGCAAAACGCCAAAATGTGTTCAATCGTCTTCTAAAACTATTTCGATCTCAGCGTGTCAATAAATAAAACTGTATTACGCAATAAAAAAAAAACCATCGGCAAGTGGCAGGGGAAGTGCAGTAAACTTGATCGGAAATCATTATTTTTTGAATAGAATTCTCATGCTATTATTTATACGGGCAAAAAAAGGGCACAAAAAGAAAACAATCACAAACATTGTCAAATAGCACAGGAATGTAGAGATGATAGATATTTTCACGAAGTTACATAAATTACTTCGCAGTCACCAGGAAAATAAGGAGAGGATGAAATAGTACTCACTATATGGTTGTGGTCGGGAGCCATAATGAGGTTCTTGTAGCAATGGTTGAGGGCGGCCATTTGCGTTGTCTTTTGCTGGAACCAAAATATTTTTGCCGTTAGTCAAATAATTAAAGAACAAACAAAGAAAAGCAGCAAAAATCAGTTCTTTCAAAAGTAGCAATATTATTTTACATTTTCATAATTTAGTGGATTTGTATCATGTAACTTGGTGAAGTCACATGTAAATCAATATATATTACATTCATCAATGTAATATTCTCAAGAGTATTGATTTAACAAGATATAATTTACTTAACCCCCTAGGTAATTGAATATGATGTATTAATATTCAATTCGAGAGTAATTTAATACACAAAAACATTATTATTATTTATCAATTCTGAAAAACTAAATCAAGGACACTCAATTGTTCTTCCTTGTCAACAACAACCCCGTTAAATAAATTTCCAATAAACTCAACTCAACACTCAGTCCGAATAAAGCCATAGGACGTAGACTGATCGTAGTCGATAGCAAATTTGATTTGTTTTGGAGATCTCGTTAATGCGAAATGTGTGTAGAATAATTTACGTCGTGCAACCTTTTCTGCAAACGCCAGAGACATCCAACCGCACCTTCAATCATCTCTTTCAACACGGTTAGTGCACTGCGAAGATATACAGTCATCTCTAGAATATTTTATTACCACTATGAGTATCCAGCAACAGTTGTTAGTTGTTTTAGAGGAATCCAGAGTTTGGTCATGATTACATTGTTCTCTTTGAATAGATTTATTGCAAGAAGAACTCAGCAAAAACGAAAAGTAAACTAAAAAAGTTGAAATCTATAAAAATGATTAATAATGTAGAATCGTATTTCCCGGACATTTTGAACCTGGCTGGGCAGCTTCTTAGATACGGAAAACATGCCACTATTTCTAATGTGCTCGCTTGGTCCAATCTCAGCTATTGAATGTTTGAGGCGATAACACATCTACCACCAGTACTTGCGCTGTCCCCAATGATGCCAAACAAGTCAAAACAAATCCTCAGTCAAGTCCAGGCTTAGTCGTAAAGTAAATTCACGACTCTATATATTTCAAAACACTACAAAAATACTCCGATGTAAAAAAACATTCTAAAAAAATATCCCAAAGCGCAGATATAATATATCACTGAAAAAAATGTTCCACGTCAACTTTTAATCAGATTACAATTAAACGAGAGACAAATTGCATGTGTGGTGAATCAATCAAT
>JAODGC010015889.1:96095-108782 GCA_027574925.1 Ecitoglossa quadriceps | reverse complement strand
GTCACTACAAAATTACTATTAATTTTCTACAGCTGCATAAATACAATAAAGTGCAGACTTTTCTCTCCAACATTTCCCATTTCCGACACAATGGCCAGGCTGGAATTACTTGCGCCTTTGTTGGTTGGAGGAACAAAATTAAATATTAAAAAAACAAACAAAAGTCTGTGGCCACCGCACTGTTATCAAAGCACTGCACGGTTGTGCAAGCATTTAAAATAGCGCAAAAGCAGCAAAACTGAAAAACGTTAAAACTTAATACTGTAGCAAAGTGGTAATACATTTTAATTGATTTAGATCCTGAACATTTCTGGAAAGTCCCAGTTAAATAAAATAGAAAGAAATATAAAGCACAAAGTTGTAGGTATAGCAGTTAAAAGTTGCAAGCACCAGCTGGTTTTCATTTAATAAAATGTTCGGTAAAATGTATAGCGGGCTTGCTGATAATTTGTTTTGGGTTATTAAGTTTAATTGAACAAGATATGAGCCAACATGAAATTTCCAACATTGCTCTACGTTATGATATCTACTTAACGCTTTGATATTATTTACAGACAAATCAGATTGTCATTACCCCAACTCTATTTAATGAACAAACACTCCCATTAAGTTGGTAATGTTCTTAGTACTGCTATCCCATGGCTTGACTTCCGTTCCCGCTCGTTTTAGCCAGATACAAGGATAAATGTTAGCAACAAACCGCCTACTTTATCGTCTCACATCCTTGCTAACGTAGCTATGCCATATCACGCAAACCCTAAAGTATCTCCACCTCTCGCCAGTGTCAAGTTAAAAGCTACGGTAGTGAACATGAAAGCTTACTGACATGCCAGCGCCTTCACCATACCCTCAGTACTCTCATGTGGTGTAACTGACAAGAGAACCTCAAATCGGACAGCTATGCCTGGTGCAGCAAACAGAATTACGAAAATTCAAGGGAAAGAATTTCGGAAAAATGTACTGTACAGAAAATTTACAAATTCGATTATTGGCTTTTGTACAATTGCGCCCAATGTTGGTGAATTAAAGTATATCGCCTTGTTTACCACGAAAGCCCAAACCAACAAAACAGCAGCAACCAAGCTCTCAGCAAGAGGCGCTCAATAGTCGTAATTAAAAGGAAGCCACATCATTTCTTTCAAACGCATCCACCAGATGATTCAACAAGTTACAACTCAGCGTAAGTTTTATGAAAACGTGTAAAACATTCCAAGGAAATCACATTCATGCATGTTATATGTCGCGCATACTAACCAGGCTAACCAGTTAGTGCCAGACAAGTCGAAGACAGGAAGTAAGCTGGCGTGTTTTTTCGGCATAAATGCGTGTAATTCCTACCCGGTGGGAGACAACGATTAGAAAAGGTAGTGCGCGTACGTCTGTATAATTAAATATAAAATAGAGATTAAAGAGAAAGGCGCAATTAAAATGCCATATCTAATTAATATTTACTGAAATTTATGATGCCTCTAAAAATGTTGTTCAATTAGTTTTTTTTGTTTTTAGAAAAAAGAATTTCTTTCGTTCCAAATAATATCTTTGTTGTTTTTATTTATTTCCATAACCTCGCGTATTTGAATAAACAAGAACACTAAATTTAGTACAGCGCTCATCTCATCTTGTTAATTTCTTCATTTGATACACATATTCCGTAAACTCCATCAGGCTATCTATTTACCTATTACATAGTGAAATTTATTAGAATGATTCAAGTTCACAAAGTGTGTCTGCAAGAATTTGCAAGTTAGTAGGTTAACACGTCATTCCACTGGGACGCATCCAAACTGATAGAAAATGCCATGTTCTAGGCAATCCAACTCGGGTGATAGATAAAAGTACCAAAAGTCTAAGCCAGCTTCTCATATATCGACACCATGCAATCTACAGCACCTCCAATCTATGCCCGTTACCAATGTAACTATCATCCAATTGGAAAAAACACCAAAAAATCCGACCAAGGACGTAGCAAGAGTACAACACGTCCCTGGAATATTAGCGCATTTGCAGAAGCAACGCGTATGGGAATAACCAACACAGCCCAGAAACTGTGCTCTTTGTCTGCATTTCCAACACCTAGTGACTACATCCACATCTAGGGAATTTCGAGGAAGGGATGCGTTGCCCCCTACCGCCTATATCGATCGCATAGCATATTCCAGCATTTGGAGAGCTGCAATGAAATTGCGATAACATCCAGAGTTTGAAATTCCGAGCAACTCTCGTGCATGTTCAAAAGAATTGGTTAAACTTCATCGATATAGAGAAACTTTAGTGAATATAGATAATATCTCATTGTATAGCTCGATATATCGATAGATCCCAAATTAAAGGTCACATTGCTGCCGACTAATTAAATTAATTGACTGCGGTACATTAATCACCTTCGTCGCGGTAACATTGATTACAGTGCAAACTACAACTACTGTAATTTACGCAGGCGTTTTATCTAAAGAAATGTGTGTTGTGTGTATATATTATTAGATCCGGTACGCCCCAAGAGGGACATTAGGGCAAACCACTTTTCAATTAATATGATTATATGCAAAGGAGCAGATTAGAAAATTATTAATTGGTAGTGGGCGAATCAATCAATTAAATTTCTGTTAGTCGTAGGCAAACACGTTAAATTGTCTAATGAAAGCTAGGGATGTAGAGAAGCAAACTTGCTAACCATAATATTGGTTTATAGTTAAATGATAACAGACTTTATTTTCATTGGATACTTCCTGCATGAAGGAAATTTTCGACGTTGATCTCGAAGAACGCTTCCAGCTTAATTAAACTTTAAAAAGTGTTTCCGAAATATCGATTACAAAACAAGTGCCATAACAAAAAAAAAGTAGAAAATGCATGGCATACACATCATTTTATTAAAAACGCAATAATGAAATAAATTTGCCGCCAGCTCGCTTTTTACATTCAGCTATCGTTCAATAATAAATGACAGGGTGCAATTTTATTTTCCAAATAAAGCAAGACCGTTGTCAAATATGTCAAGAAGAAAAATAAATATGAATTTCTAACAGCTAAATAAATTAAATGTTTGAAGAGGTAGCAAAGTAGCGAGGTTTCCACAAGTAGAAGTGGAAAAAAGGAAATTGAATCCAATATAGAATATAACTAGTTGTGGAAATATATGTTGCAATGTATGAGGGAGAAATTTCGTTGAGTGCTTTTTACCGTCTGAGAATGTTTTCCGTCAAAGAAACCCTAATATGTTTGATTTTACTTCATCTATAAATACATCGCAAAAACATTTGGACTTGACGCATATTGACATTTAAAATTTAGGCATATTATTACCTTGAAGGGGTTGAAATATGTCAAGACCAAAGCGTTCTATAGAAAATAATAACACAGAACCAAGATATCCAGAGCTTTTGCTTCCATAATTTTTCATTGATATCTTTTCACATAAATAATATAAATACAATTAATTTAATTCCTTAATTAATTAAATTATTTCGTTTAATATATTTTGAATTTCGTCAAATTGAAACCGTAGCTCTAACTACACACGGTCTGCAATCCCAGATCGATGCAACAATCGGTGTCAATCCCCCAAATGCAACCCGCCATCAGTTCGTATGCGGCGAAAATGCCAAAGCTGGCAAACAGAATAATAAATCTTTTCTAATTGACATTATCTGCTTGGGTAATTACCGATCCATCGTTTTCGTGCGATCTGTGCACAAACCATATCCAGCTAGACAACAAAGCAATACGATACACACCACTGACCAATCACGCCATTGGGCTATCCGGGGGATGAATCAGTTTGAGCGTAAATGTAATTGCTATATATTTGAGCAAGGTGGACAAATTCGATAGTGCCTAAATTCTGCTAGCATTCAATCGACCAATCGGTTCCCTCCGTCAATGTTTAACTAGAGACAAAGTTACCAACTTGCAAGATTGATTTATTATTTATGTTCTGATAAAATACACTACAGGTAGATCCAGACTTATTCCAGGCTGCAATCTGATTGGCGCAAATCGGAAGCAGCGGATGGCAGATTGGTGCTTATTTAGAATCGCACGGTTTCCTTTAATTGCGGTAGATAAATCTGTGTGAAATTCACACTGCTGGCTACAAATGCTGAAACATCAGCCCACTTGTGTCCGGATTCGGTGGATATATTTATACCAAACATCATTGAGGATCCGCCAATCCTGGTGGACCAATGGCGTTAAAACTATTTTGTCTAGTTGGGAATGGTCGACACCATTGGTCAATGGTGCGTCCTATTTTGACATAACAGTCTAAATAATTCATTTCTTTGAAATTTTATTATTACGGAATTTTTAGCATGAAAATAAGATTATTATCCGATAATTTCTACACATTACAGCTGACTCGTAAAAACCCCCACACAAGCAGTTGCTATAAATTTTCCAAAGAGATGCACCGAAAATATAGTCTAAAGTAATTTATAAGCGACGTGTAAGGGAAAATGAATTACACTGCAACGTAGGGTGGTTACCTAGAAGGTAGTCTTTAATATTACTACTACACCACTTCTGGTGCTACCAGCTTTTGTTCAGGGCTTTTCCTTACCGCATTTCTCAGCTTCCTTCACTCCATCCCACTACACTAAGCCGACGTCGCGACCGTGCCCTAAATGAGAAAAATGCAATATTTCCAAGTTAAAAATTTCTTCTTGTATTAAATCACGTCCAACCTACTTTAAGATATTTCTATCTTAATACGCCGAGTTTGCACTCGTTACCACTTTAAACAGTTAAAATTTTTTACAGCAAACAAATTCTGTACGTGAGGGTCGCGGCGAAATATAATTTTGCTGAAAATTCAACGCTTTAGCACTTAAATGTCGGCACATAAGACGCAATTCTTCATCTCGCCGATTACCAGGCAGGTCGGCGCCAACTGTACGAACAGCCGCGTGGTTTTGTTGTATATTTATTACTTGTTGGAAAATTTCATTTAAATTTTAATCCATCTCTCAAAAACGGGTGTTTTGTCAGCGGCGGCGTTGGCACAATCGTTTTGCGGGCGTTATTAATTGCACAAACATTTTCATTTTCCACTTGTTAGAATCTCCGCGTCCGGTAAATCTAATGAATCGCTTCAGAATTAATCTCCTCCCGCGGTAATTCTAACATCTTAAAACGCTACTTCCTCGCCGCGAAAATTTTGCTCTGGGGCAAATTCAATTTCCGATCTTGCCTCGACCTTTCCCAATTTCACGTGGTGTAAATTTTTACTGTGCTCGGAAAACATCTATTATAAAAGCACTTGGTACCACTTAGCCCGGTGATTGGTATCACTACTTTGTGGTGAAAAAAGAAGAAACTACAAAAATTAAAACGCTTACCATTTGCAAACTCTTCGGGGACGCCACCACATTCAACCATAAGAGACCTCACCATTTCACCAAGTCATAAGCCTTTCGTCTGCACCTCTTCCTTCCTATTTTCCTGCGTCTATACTCCGTCTCCTCCTCCACCTTCTCCTCCTCCTCCTCCTCCTCCCGTCGCGTCCATTTTCCATTTCTTTTACTCGGGATTAAGTGGAATCAACTGGCAACCACCGGCCAGCTCCATTACTCAACGCTCCAATGTCGAGTAATATCTTCCCGGTTCAACATCGCTTTTGATAGCCAGTGTCTCAATCCGCACGGAGTTCAAGTCATCATCATCTCTGATCGTTCAACGTCAGCGCGTTCGTGTCTATGAACCCCTAGAGGTGACCTGCACACAGACAGAACAGCCAATTGTTTGACTTTGCTCGCTCGCTTTTCGTAGACACACACGTCGTGGATTTTTTTCGTTTCCTGCATCGAATATAGTCAGTTGTGATGTGCATGATGTTTGTCTGTATGCAGATCCCGCCGGACACGGTGGTGGTGTTTTTGATTAAGATTTATTTTTATATTTGATAGAGATTTTTCTCAATTGAACAGAGATATGCTTTTC
Organism: Ecitoglossa quadriceps; assembly: GCA_027574925.1. NCBI lineage: Eukaryota > Metazoa > Arthropoda > Insecta > Coleoptera > Staphylinidae > Ecitoglossa > Ecitoglossa quadriceps. The sequence continues at coordinate 102,845 of JAODGC010015889.1, read as the reverse complement.
AGGTTGGAAAATAGTGAGGTCAACTTGGCGTGTGGTGGTGCTCCGCTTCTGTCTGTCTGCATGAGAGAGTGTTTTTGAATTGGGAAAAGAAAAACTTCAATGAAAGAGAATTTCCACTAGAGTATCGATTTCAATCACACTGCATACCATCAACTAAACAGATCACCTACTGAGCTAACATTGCTAATTTAATGCTAAAGTCAACCAAATAAACAAAGAAAATAACCTAACAAATCTAAAGTTTATTAAAGCAATTAATTACAATTAAATGAAGTTTTAAATGTAATCATGCAATCAGTAGAAATATCAGATATAATAATATTATTGGCTAATTAGTAGAACTTATTAGAAAATGTAAATCGGCTTCCAACATAAAATGTTCATTGCGAATCGATAATCTCATAAAACCAACATGTTCATAATGAAAAATGTTATATGCGTGTTATTTTCGAGCCGCCAATTTTGAAGCTGGTTGCATAGAGTTTGCAGTAAACAATAAATCGAGCATTGGACATGTTTTTCAATTATTTTAATTATTTAATGCCTAAATATATTGCAGGCATTTTACTATTATGCCAATGCAATCATACACGTTCAATACATTGATATTATTTAGGTCGACATGTTTAATTGTTGTGCGGTGCTGTGTTTCTTAATCATTAATAGCAGAAATTTCTAAAATATCATAAGTCAATAGCGAAAGATGAAAACTAAACACTGAAAATTAGTTGCAACATTTTAAAATTTCTTGCATTCAATTTCCAATTAGAAAGTACCAAATCTCAAACAAAGCAGCGCAATCAGTAATGTTTGGGTAGAACTGGTCGTCAACTAATTTGCCCCTCATCAATTTTTCAAGCCTAGGAATTGCAATACGCTCGCTTCTTTTATTCTAATGCCTGCCTGTTACAATTGCAGTGATTTTTGCTGTCAGTCCGATCGTGTAGATTCGTGTTCGATTTTATCTGGCCCAATTACAGAAAAGGAGACCTGTAGCAACTCGCCAGTAAAGGAAATTATGTAGTTAAATTGTTTGCTAGCAAATGCACGTTTCCTAAATCTCGCCAACCTAAACGCACACAAGGAAAAAGGATATGATGCGGCGATACGGTCACGCGATACAAGACGCAATCCATGCCTGTTCCTAAATTCCCGCAATTTTCTCCCTCCAATTGAATTACAATACTGCCACCGTGTTTGTGGTGATGATAAACAAGATCTGGACGTATTCAAACTTCACATTCTCCTTCTAACCCCAAGCACAAATGACTACTGGTGCAATAAAGTAATCTTATCCTGATTGGTAAATCAAACCATTGGAGTTCTACCGCAGGATTCGGAAAAATTAAGGATCTAATCTGATCCGACTAGTTACTCTCCAGAAAATTGCTAAAAAGTCTCAAAATGCATAAATCCAATTCTGTCCACTGCTGTTATTTTTTAAATAATTTTCTAACCGGCACTAACGTACCAACATCGGGCATCAATCAGTGTGCTACAATTGGATTAAAACGAATTGGAGCGCACCATAATCACGACGACGGAAATGTAAACCGCAAAAATACGTTCAACACGAAAAGATAAAGTTATCCATTCCATTAAAGCAAAGACAAACACGAATCAATATTAAAAACGTGCGCTCACAAGCAGAAACGAAGAAAACCTCAAACATTACCGGGGTCAAGTGATTTTATCCAAGAACTGAATTAAATCGTTAAAAGACCAGTGAAGATGTGCAAGTATTTCGTTGCACTTTCCCAGTTTGCGACATCAATATTACCGTAAACTTGTCGTCCTTTATCTGCCTTCCTTATTTAGCAATCGTTTTTTTTTGTCACGACTTCAATTTGAATAAAATCATCCTTGTATAATGCATCCTTCCATTGTCTTTTCAGGACATTATTATGCGTCTCCTCCAACATGCCAGCACGCCTTTTGCCGGCCGACTGCTGGCGCTGTTGCATCATTGCAACAACTTGACAAAGGGGAAAAATGCTAAGTTTTTCCCATTCAAGAGACATCGGTCTCCCCTCCAGCAATGTGCTCGTTTCGCGCCCGCCGCCGTCTGAAAGGAGACACACGCAACGCATTCCGCAGGGCGTTCGCACTTCCTGCATTCGTCCCGCTCACTAGCTCAAACGTTCCCAGTCGGAAAAATCAATACTAGAGGAGAAGACCGACCCGACGAGTCACAGCGTAGAAAGCGAACAAGTGTGCTATAGTATGCTTCCCGCTCCTTCGGTGAAGCACTCGTAGCTTCCTATTACCGTCTTCCAGTATCCACCCGCGCCGTTTCATGCCATCGACGCAGAAAAGATGTTACACTCATATGGCCAATGATACCGAAAACGTTCAACCAGTACTCAAAGCTGCCCACTGTTGATTCGTGCCAGCGACGGGAAAAAGCGGATTTCCCGACGTCGAGATGTACAACAACTGCTACTTAAACGCACTTAAAATTATGACTCCATTGCCCTCATCGCACAAGTTCTCTTCTCTCGCATTTCCTCCTTTGTTTTGCATGCGCTGGCCACACAATCTCAATGCTGGCTCAAAGCGTAAACCAGCAGCCACATAGAATAAGAAAAGCTCAACCGCAAAAGTTTTAATTTTTAATTCAATTCCGTTCTGCTTTCTTGCCCTGGGACCATTCCAACAAACAGGCTTTTTGGTTTCGAGATTCAATACCCACGCAAAATTGCTTTCAGATGGAAACTTAGAAAACTGCTGACAAGCTCTGTTTTAATGTATTTCAAGCAAACACATTCCCACAAAACCAAATTAAATGGATTAAGGAAATTATATCCAACAATATAAAAGGTTAAAACTAAGAAAGCCCATAAACTAGCAAAAAAAATCAGAATCGTTTAAAAGAAGCAAATGACCTAAATTCATGTGCATGTTATTATTGCTACTGCACGCTATCACTAACAAATTCCCGGCCGTCATTAATGTTTATAGCTGACAATTTTTCCAGACCTTCTCTTCGTATTTGAAGTAGGTAGTATTCAATTATTGAATACGAAATTCACATGCAACTCTTGAAGCTTTCCAAGCTGACAGACTATTTTCACCGCGCGCACGAATTTCCAAGCTTAAATATTCCTTGATATATGCCAACTTCGCTCGTCCATCATTTCTCTCAATACAAACAAAGTACTTCAACTAAACAAACAAGTAAAAGGTCGAAATTACGAGTGCAACTGTGGACATAAATAAAAATCAAATAAACTAAATAAACGACGTAAACACAACCAATGTGGAAAGGGGGCATAAAAATAAAGCTTCCATTTTAGAGATTATTTGAAAAATGTAGGGAAACTAATTGAATCATTTGGTCTTCAGCTTCGGCGCATAGGAGATCAAGACGCAGGGTATTAAGACAACGCTACAACGCTCACCAAAGTAACGCCAACATATTTGAAATTGAATTTCGGGTGTGGCGGAGAGTGGAAAGCAACCAGTAAATATATGCATCTAAAAACTGGAATCTAAAGACGCGGGAGTTAATATGCAATAAGCGTCTCCAAGATAATTTATCATCTCCATCTACGTCGCGGTGATAGGCGAAGATAGCGTGTGGTGGAAGCGCCGGTGGTGCAACCAAGTTGCACTTGATTTGGTAGCAACGAAGATAAGCCAATCGACCGGTAACGTATGGAAGCAGTACATGTTGCCTTGGGCGACACATTGTCGTATCAAGACTAATAAATAATTTCAATATTTATTGCCTTCCTTGAAGCTTGTGCAAAGCAAATATGGAGATTATTGAAATCCAAGGAAAACAAAAATTATCAACATTTTATTAGGTCAACTTTAATTACTTTAGTTTGCTAATAAGCAGAGTGAGAAATCACATTACCGAGAACTTGTTATCTCCAAGCATCTTGGAATATAAAGCTTAACTCCGCAGGTACACCATATATGCATGTTTAATGTACAAAGCTGCAGTAAGCTTTAAGTAAAAACAATTAAATGTTCGCACAACATTTCAGAGATTATGTCGGCCATCCTTAAATTAACCAGTTTGTAATACAAATATTCTTACCATATAGATAAAAACGACGTTTTTATGTAGTCCCATTTAACAATTTATTACTCTTTTCACTGACATGAAATAACTTGCTCCAATTCATGCTATTTTCCTCCTTTTGTTTTACCTTCGAAAAGAAGGCTTGCCCACAAGGTGTGGTTGTCTTTAAAAATGCGACAAAGACCCAGCACGAGATCGCGGACAAAAGAATAGCACGAAGATGAGCATGTTCAAGTTAAACATTTGCATGCGCACTCACGCCTTGCAATATCACTCTTCGTGGTAACACATCGCGAGCAGCTTGCAAACGACGTAGAAAAATTCGCTTATTTTCTCAAAGAGATCCTGCCAAACGAATTTTAGAATCGCTGGTAAAAATATTATGTGAACGCAATACGTTTCGGAGATAGCTAGCTCAGGCAGATTAAAAAAAATGTAAAAGAAGAAGATCCACAAAACGTTGCCATTGTAAAATTTTATAATAGCGATACAACCAGTATAGTTGTACCTTCAAATTGGAATTTTAAAATGGAAGTAATTTAGCAGTAATTGCAGTAATGAAACTGCTGAAGCATCCACTTTCATGATAATGTATTGACGTTTAGTGTGCAAGTTGACATACCTCATGGTCAAGCGAGCAAAGTTTAAGGCAGCTTCTTTATACAACGACAAAGAAGCGTTATCATTTTGCACAAAATCCTCGTAATTTCCAGACCTTTTGGCTGGTAGCAAATAGCATAAGTTCAAACTGCTCCTTCACATGTATAAACAAAAACTCGTCATTTTATTAGAAAATGGAAGCCTGAAGAAACTATTTCCATACTACATTTTATTAGAGAAAGTATTCCAAGCCTAAGCTGGTTTAAACGTTAGTCCTTCAATCTGAAACAATATCATCTAAATGTCCACATACTTTCTTGCATAGTAGGAAACTAAATAAGTATGAATATTTTAAAAAAACGTAGCAGAATTAGATGAGATTCCAAGAACATGTTAGAGCAAAACAACAGTCAGCGTATCTGCAAAACTCAGAGATAATACATACAAACATAAAAAAATTACAATGTTGTGAAAAAGTCCATATTATATGTACAATACAACTTATATTTTCTCCAAAATTCAAGATTAATCGACCAAAATAAGGTCCTCTTACTAAAACCCGCCCGCCGCTTCCTGACATACCGTGCACATTTCCGTTTGGCCAAAATAATAATAATAATAAAAACACGGGAATAGAAAATTAAGTATCTTGTTACATAAATTTCAGAATATAGAGAATAAAAGCAACCTCCCATATTGGTACACAAAAAAAGTATAGTTACCAAAAAAAACATTTTAGCAAGCTGGTAAAACCTCCCGATGTCTATAAATAAGGAAATGCAAAAACAAATTAACAAGATGTAGCAATGTTACACGCAGACTTCTAGCTGGTATTGCGGTGCTTTCCAGAACGGCAGCGTTTTAAACGTTAATTTTCCTTCGGGGAGCCATCGCTTTCTCAACTGTTAATCTTTGTAATGTTCTTTCAATCTACCTTTCCTCTGGAATAACCTCATTCGACAAGAAAAGTTCCCTAGTCTTTTTTTCGCTTTTGACGTGCATAAATGAGCAAAAACTAAACATTTACTTTACGAATAAATTGTGCTAAAAAACCTACTTAAAACTTTATTAATACCGGAAAAAACATACTGCGAAAAGAAAGCAGATGTTATAAAGCAAGTATTCCAGTTTATCAAGATTTCGAAATCTTTGCATCTCTTTAATTACCAACTAAAAACTACGTAGTTTTTAATCCAATCAGAGTAATGCAGTTCTTTACCAACCCTAAAGTAATACCGACATCCAATTTATCTGAACACGAACATCAAGGAGCATTATGTCCTCAATGTCATCTCGTAACTCGTCAGCATCGTCAAAATGCTTTTTTTCTTCTCATCTAGGCTTGACAAGATCCTCCTCCACATGTATATCTCGGAAGAGGTTGTATGGTGTGGAAAATGCTAGCTAGGTTACATCTCAGGCTGCTCGCCGTCTCCAGAGCAGCACTAAACATCGTTATCTATGTATATCTCTGTACTACTCTATCGCTAACCTAGATTCGAGGGTGGTAAGTGGCAAGTCAATCCGCAAACCCCCAGGCTACGACTCCATATTCACACCATCCCATGCTATCATTTATATATATCTTACATCCTTAGCACATCTTACATTTAACACTTCACGTCTACCCATGGGAGCATAAATAACATCCTATCACAACCGTAAGTACCCCAAAATATTTAACTTGATAACAAGGAAATATAACAAGCGTAATCACAGTGCAAATGAGTTAGAAAGCTGCACGCTTTCAGATTTAAATTATTCTTGATTATGTGGCAAGATAGCTTCAATTTGTAAATTTGTCCTCGACTTAATTCCGCCTTTTCGCGCTTCATTTTCGCGTTCTCGCCCCGTTACTAGCTGACGCTTCCACTCATTAAACCACGTCGCTATAATAATTTGCCCACATGACAATTTGCAAGAAATGCAAACATGTTGCAAGTGCACGTTGCGCTCCACTCGAATCCACCTCAGCAAAATCGTCGTTTACGGCTTTTCTTGCTTGGCATTCCTCAAATGTCGTACAAGTAATCTTTCTAGCACCTTCTGCACGTCATCAAGTGTAGAGGCAGAGAAACGGATGCTTGGAAAATGGCTATTCCCAACGACAATTACTG